>CBVK0100437398.1:0-11543 GCA_900067695.1 Picea abies | reverse complement strand
GATAATATCCAAGTCATCAGATGATTCCCATAATTTATGGGGTGATAACAGCGGCTCCACCTGGGGATGGTACTTGCCCTGTTAAGTGCCAAGAATCCAGTTTCCTGTCATTCTGAAAATATCTGCCTAATAGCCTTCGTTGGTTTTATTCTCAGAAAAATTGTGAAAAACAGTGATCAGCAGCTTAGGGCCTTCTCTTCGGGCTTCAACCAACTGACTAATGTCCTTCACTCAGAAAATGCAAGTGAAAACTAAAAATTAAACTGGTATGTACAATGGAGACTGAGTTCTTCAAATCTTTTACTGAGGTGGGACATAATGTTTCAGCATTCTGCCATTCACAGGTGCTCCTGGCAGATCTGACCCATCGGCGTTGTTTAGCAAAAAAAAATTATTTCCTCTAAAAGCTTGGATCATGTATGGCCCTATCCACAGATGGTCAAATTTCCCATGCTTCCCCTTGTCCTCATTCCTGGCGTCCCATCTCAACACCAGATCTCCCAGCTCAAAATCATCCTCCTTGGTTCGTTTGTCAAAGATCTTCTTGATGTTTTCTTGGACGATCTGTGTTTTGTTGAACACTTCTTCTCTAGTCTATTGAAAATGGATCATGTGGTTGATTCTTCTCTGTGAGTCATTTGGCTCAACTTGCACCTCTTGAAGTAATTTCATAACAGGGACTCCTAGAGAAGTAGGGAAAACTACCTTTGTACCATAGACCAGCTGGTAAGGTGACATGCCAATTGACCTTTTGGTGGTCAGTCTATCTGCCCATAAAGCGAACACCAGCTTGTTGTGCCATGATTTCTTATTTTCCTGCAATGTTTTCTTGATGATATTTACCAAATTTTTGTTTGAAGATTCCGCCAACCCATTCCCCTGAGGGTAGTAGGTTGTGGAATGCCCCAAACCAATGTGGTACCGGTTGCAGAAATCTATGAGCTTCTTCGACCGAAAGGCAACTGCATTGTCAGTTATGATCTTTCTAGGACAACCAAAATGAGACAAAATATTATTTTCAAGAAATTTGATAATAACAGAGTCAGTGGCTCGCCTGCTTGGTACTGCCTCGATCCATTTGGTAAAATAATCAGTGGCAGTAAGAATCCACCTGTGTTGGCCTGAAGAGGGAGGATGTATTTCTCCAATGAAATCGAGCCCCCATTGCTGGAAAGGGGCCTCAACTGAGATTGGTTTCAGAGGTAGAGGAAGGAGCTTTCTTTTACCTTCAAACAGTTGACACTGGTGACATGCTGTTACCTTCCGATGCACATTGGCGAATAGGGTGGGCCAATAGAATCCAACTCTGAGTATTTTGTTGGTTGTGACCTTCCAGTTCAAATGGCCACCACATTCACCTGCATGAAACTCTTGCAACACTTTATCAACTTCATCTTTCAGTAAACAATTTAACATAATGCCTGCAGGATCTTTCCAATACAAGTTTCCTTCTAGAATACAGAACTTCAAAGATTTTAACTTCAAAAATCTAGCTTTAGTTTTAGTTAAACCAGGGGGAGCTTGTAAATTTTGCAAAAAAAAAATAAGGTCTGCGTACCATGGAGAGTTTAGAAATACCTCTCTAACGTTTGGAGTCGCCATCTCACCCTATTCATCTGCCACATCTAGAAAATTAATGTCAAGAGCCTGGAAGTTAGATTCAGCCATTAATTTAGCAAGGCCTTGGCCTTTGATCAGTTTTGTGGGCTTAATCTCTATGTCATATTCTAGAATAACTGCAATCCATTTTCCCCTTCTTCCATTAGGGTTGTCCTGTGTCAAGATATCTTTTACTACCGCGTTTGGAACATAAGCTATGGTGTGGGAATGGAGAATGTAGACCCTGAAGTCCTTTATGGCTTTCACCAAAGCAAAAGCTTGCTTCTCCATGATATTGTAGTTCAGGGCAGCATCTCTTAATGCCTTGCTGAAAAAAGCTATGGGTTGTTCATACCCTTTGTTGTTCTTCTGTAGTAATACAGCTGCTATAGTATGTTCAGATGCAAAAGAAAAGAGATAGAAATCTTTAGTAAAATCTGGACTGATCAAAACTGGGGCTTCTGTGAGTGCTCGTTTGACTTGTTCGAAGGATTTTCTGGACTCAGCGTCCCATTTTATTTTCACATCCTTTTTAAGCATGTTTGTAATGTTCCTAAGGAGTTCAGCCAGATTGGGAATGAATCTTCGTAGAAAGTTAATTTGCCCGATAAAAGACTGTAGCTCTTTGAGGTTTCTTGGGTGTCTAACTTTAGTATGGCCTCGATTCTGCTGGGGTCTATTTTGATTCCCTCTTTAGAGATGATGTGTCCCAGCAGTTTTCCTTCTTCTAACCCAAAAAGACACTTCTTAGGATTTAAAGAAATACCGAACCTTCTACACTTTTCGAAAACTTGTCTAAGGTGCCGCAGGTGTTCATCATCAGATTGGGAAAACACAGTCACATCATCTAGATAAACGATAATAAACTTACCTGATTCTTCTACGAAGGCGATATCCATTGCCCTCTGGAACGTGGCTCCTGTGTTCATCAAACCAAAATGCATCTTCACATACATGAAAGTTCCCCATGGTGTGGTGAAAGCGGTTTTTTCTTGGTCGTTTGGGTGAACTAGGACCTGGTTGTAGCCCGAAAACCATCTAACAGAGAAATTCGACTGGACCTGACCACCCTTTGCAGGAGGTGATCCATTTTCAGCAAGGGGTAATTATCCTTCAGGGATGCTTTGTTCAGATTTTGAAAATCTATGCAGAGTCTGATTTCCCCGGTTTTCTTACGTGTAGGGACTAAATTAGAAACCCACTTAGAGAAACGCAGTGGGACTATGATCTTGGCATCGCACATTTTCTTGATTTCCTTTTCTACCAGAGGGAGCAACTTAGGATTTATCCTCCTGAGTTTCTGCCTAAATGGTTTCTGTTCTTCCTTTATGGGAATCCTGTGTTGTATGATGTTGGTATCATAGGCTTTCAAATCTTCATAGCCCCAGGCAAAAACGTCTGAATATTCTTTGAATAGCTCAATGTATTTAAGATTTTGTTCTGGGGGTAAGGATTTGGAAAATTTGACCATCCTAGGCTTCTCTTCAGTCCCTATATTATAGTCCTCTACCTCTTGTTCATGGGCTTCTATTTTTGTTTTCTTAGCTACATCGTTACTGTCGAACAAATCTTCTAAAGGAACAAGCCCTCTAGGTAAAACATTGCTTTTCAACTGTTAAACATCGGCATCCATTTCGTCATCCCCTAACTCTCCTGAATCTACTGTATCTACTCCTGAATCTACAATATTCACACTATCTATTTCAAACTCAGAATTATTTACATTCTCGTTTTCATTTTCTAAATCTATATTTGTACATTCAAAATCGTTATTGCATTGCATAAATTCCTCTATCTGATCATCATTTCCAAAAACTTTCCAATACCTGATATTGTCATGAACTGTCGATCTGCATTTCACCTCAACAGTGTATGAGCGAGTTTGGTGGAAAGGAATCTTGCAGGAGGCTGCTGACGTAGCCAATCCGTCGGCCAGAATATTCTGTCCTCTCGGCATTACCTGCAAGTCAACCTCATTAAAACACTTCAAAGCATCAAGAACAACATTCCTGTAGGCTCTAAGGCATGGGTGTTTAGCAGCATACTCCCCTTTAATTTGCTTGATTATTAATTCAGAGTCACCCCTTACCATTATCTGCTTAGCACCAACTTTCTTCAACAACTCAAGACCGAGCATTAAAGCTTCATACTCGGCAACATTGTTAGTGCACTGGAAATTTAATTTGTAGGAATGATTCTCTGAATACCTGTTTCGATGATTATGCAGCCAGACCCCAGCTCTTGCTCCTTCTTTACTCACAACTCCATCAAAATCCATACTCCAGAAATCGGTGGGGAATTCTTCAGTGATTACATTTTTCATCTTTGCTACCTCATTGCTTTCTGGGCCTTCATCTTGCCTAGATGTGTCCTCCATCAACTGAGTTTCTTGCTCTTCCATATCACCATCATTGTACAAGATGAATGAATCTAAATCTGAATGAGCAGAGTAAAGGGGGTAATTGTGAGGTTTCTCTTGGCTACTGACCATGTACTTCATCAGTGTTTCTCTATATAAACTCCTCTGTTTCCCAAACACTGGGATAGTGGCGTAAGACATATCCAGCTGCAGGGTTCCTTTCAACTTAGCTCCCCAAGACTGGGATAGCAACATTCCATACTTTGGCGGGATGTCTACAACCACCACGTCCATTACCATGCTTTTCGAAGGGATCTGAACCAGGGTGATGCATAGGTCCTTGATCAAACCAATACATTTGACTTTGCTGGAGTCGAATGAGTGTAAATCCTTGTATGGTCTGGTGACCTCCAATCCCAATTTTTCCATTACTTCTTTAGGCATCAGATTATGTGAGGCACTTGAATCCAGCATAGCGTTATGCAATATCAAGTCGTGTATGTTCAAACTGATATAAAAGGGAGCTACATCGCCAATATCGTCTCGACCATCTACTTCAGGTCCGAAAAGGAGTTCGGGATGATCGTCAGTAAGGTTCACAGTGTCTGAATGAGTCACCGATCCAATAGTCAAGGCCTTGGTGCCTATGTCAGGTTCAATGGTCAGTGCTTTTATTACCTATGAACGATAACTGCTTCTGTTCATCAACTCTGTAAGTGGGATAGGAATTTTTATTTTGGCCAATTCTCCCTCCAGGCTAAAAGGTGCAGGAGATCGGGCCTAACTCATTGATTCTGGTTGGTCCACCATATTCTTCTGCTCAGAAGTACTGGGTGGATTAATAGGTGAACCTTCGGGATGTGCTGGTCTTTTCAGAATGGTGATTTTTTTCTTCATAGGGGTGTCGGCTTTACTCTTCTTAGAAGACTTTTCAGCAGTAGTCTTCTCAGGAGTTTTCTTAGCAGTAGTTGGCTCAAGGGTTTTCTCGGTTTCATCTACCTTCGGTGTTTCGGTCGGCTTTTTCGAGGAATTCCCTTCTGTCTTCTTTCTACACAGATTGTACTGCTGTTTTACCTCCAGGATAACATTCTCAAAGGCCTGTTGTTCTGCATCTTTGGCTTCTTCACTTACCTTTGTTTGATTTAGCAGAAAGAGTTCCTGCTCTTCTTGAGTACGGAAAATCACCTCGTTGTCATGAATGCCCATGAGATTGATGTGAGTGTCCTCCAATTCCTCAATTACTTCCCCTCCTTCATCAGCATAGTTTTCTTGCAGGGGAGGTCTAATTTGTTGATATGGACCCCTTTGCTTTCTTTGATCCTGAGGATCTCTCTGTCTGATTTGAGGAGGGTTTCTTCTGAAATTGGGGTTCCGAACCTGAGGAGCGGGTGTGTTGTCTCTTGGAGGATTTCTATCTGACATATTCACTCTTTCTAGCATTAGTTCCAATGTTCTGACCATAGAATCCCATTTGGAATCAGTGGTCGACGTGGAAGGTTCTTCTTTGACCATGACTCTCCTTTCTGACCTTTGACGGGCCCTTTTTGCCAACAGATTGGCCTCCACACTAATAGCACTTTTCTGCATGTCTTCTAGGGTGGCAGCATTTCTTTCTCTTAATTGGTAAGACATGTCAACATCAAATCCATTAGGGAATTTAATCAATGCCAAACCTTGTGGCGGTTTGATTTCAGTTGGGATTGCATTGTACAGGTTGTTAAAATGGGTGCAATAATCTTGTACCATCTCACCTTGATTTCTTTTTATATTCTCGTATTCTGACAGTATTTGGAGAGGGTTTTTCTTTACCTCCCATCTGTCAAGAAAACTTCTTTGGAACGCGACAAGGTCAGGGATTGATGCGGCGGGTAAAGCTTTGAACCATTTCTTGACGTCTCCTGTTAGACTCTGGGCGAATAGTCTCATTTGAACGTCAACTTCGTCAACTTCTTGCAAATCAAAGTAGTCGTTCATTTTATCCACATGTTGTTGTGCGTTTAAAGGTCCGGTTGCATCAAACTGTGGAAGTCTTGTTTGGTAGTCTTGGGGCATGGCATGTAGCGGCGCAGCCAACACCAAAGGAGCATATCGAGCTGCCATGATGGGTGGAGGAGGTGGGACGACAACCTAGATGGTTGGAGAGGTAGCGACTGAAGACGAGGACGAGGAGGGACTGGGCGGTGCTGAGGTAGTGATTTGTAGTTTAGTCGTAGGAGACACGACTTCGAGGGTTCAGGGTTGCAACACAGTTGGGTCAAAGACGAGTCTAGAAACAAAAGTTTCAGACCGTGTTCTAACCAGGTTTCGTTGCGAAAAGGGATCAAGATCAAGGGTTTGAAAGATATCTGGTTCTCCGGAAAAGGAAGGAGACTTATGAAGGGGAGTATAACTCAATGAACCAGAAGCTAAGGTCTTTCGCCTTCACAACTGCTCAGGGTTATCTATCACTCTCGTGGGTGCTGGGTCGGGATGAGATCGAGTGTGAACTTTCTTGGGAGCCAGAACTCTTTTTTCGTTTTTATATATGTATTTTTTATATTTTGTGAGTCTGAAAATAATATATACAGAGTTAATCAACCTCTAAACATTACTTTCTTCTCAAAATCAAACGTTCTTTTTAGGGGAAAGAAAACGTGAGATTGTCAGTTTTAGTTCGTCCCCAGCGGAGTCACCATTTATGTTAGAACTTGGTAAATTTCCTAGAGGTTGAAAGAGAAGAAATCCACAAAGGTAACTTTATCCAACCACTTTTAAAGCTGGGATCTAGCCCTTCCAGCTTCAGAGAGGAATCTCTCTATAAGATTTAGCTTTGTTTTATTTCAGATATTAGGCTAGGTAAAGGAAACAGTAGGTTTTGTTGTAAAGTATTTTTGAATTGGTTGAGACGGTCTACACCTTCGTTGGGCTATGGGGTTTGTATTTAATTCAATATGAAATACCACCAGAAACGAGAAAAGGAAACTTCCACAGGGCGAGATAATGTACTCACTGGATCTTTTAGTAATTTAAATGATGGACAGAAGAAAAGATGAGAAAAATACATTCAACCAAGAAGCAGTTAATAATTCCTTAATTGAAAATATCAGAAGATAAACATTAAAATCTTTAGAATCGGAAACAGGGTATCAAAGATAAATCCTGCAACATTACGTTACTCTTGAAGATTAGTTCCAGAAAACAAAATGATTACAGAGAAAGAAAAACATTCAACTTAGAAAATCAACATCACCAGTGAACACACGCAAGAATCCTGTAAAAGTGCCTCCTCTTTATTAATGGTAGATCTCTTAAAAAATAGTACAGTTTGATAGCGATAGGGTGTGAGAATCAACAACCCCCAATACTTCGAAAGGTGAAGTATTTATAATTCAAATTACAAACGTTCCTGTCATAACTGACCAGGACGTGCTCATTCTATTTTTAGTCTAACTAATTTAACTAATCAAAATTGCTTGATGACTCGGTACAACTGCATGTAGAAATTTTGGGGTAGGCCGTTGGCGAGGTTCCTGTGTAACCTCTTCTGATTGGACAGGTGACTGGACCTGGACAGCTCATCTGCTAATCGAGCAGATCGCAAAGTTCTTCCCATCTGAGATGACTTGGCACTGTGACTTTGAGTAGTCTCCGATACACTTCATCCATGTCCGTATACTTAGCGAATGTGGGCTTAATGAGGAATATGTATCGAATCGCGTGTTGGATACTAATGTCCAACTGCAGGGCATCCATGAATGCTTTACCAGTGATGCTCCCTCGTATCCTTGCAAACTTTGAACTGTTCTTAGCCACTTCAGCCAGTTTCTTCTTGTAATCCGGGAGTGTCATCAGTTTGTCATTAATGACCTTCAGACCAGGTAGGCCTTTCTTTTGGAGAGCATCAATCTTATTGAAGAACTTCTGTACTCCTTGGTCCATGACCTGAACCTTTTCTTCAAGCTGAAGCATTTTTCTTCAAGCTGAAGCATTAGACTTGTCTTGGTTAAAACCCTTTTTACTTCAAGTATAGTCTCTGTTCTGTCTTTGATTTTTAGTTCTTCAAGTTCTTCTCTGGTCTTGGAATTCAGGAACTTGATAATCTCATTTGCTTGTGTTGGCATGTCTCCCAGTTCCACTCTGATTTTCTCAATGGCCTGTTTGCTCCTCTGGAGCAACTCATTCTGTTCAAACATAATCTGGATCATGGGCCAGATCTCATTTATGGACTTGGTGATGTCTGTCCATACATTCTCTTTGACCTCAGCTAAAGTCTTCCATGCCATTGTTTGTTTTGGAGCTGCTGTAACTCTTTCCTGAGCTGGTTAGTTACCTGCTTTTCTTTGGATAGGCTTGTTTGGAAAGAAGTTTTGAGCTCTTGGAGGTTCTCAACTTCTTTCTTAAGTCTGTTGATTTCTGTCTCTTGCAGGTTCATCTTCTCCATGGATTTGGCAAGGTCTGATGTCCCTTCTGGTAGTGACACTGGTGTTGCAGACGGAATTGTTTTCACTGCTGTTGTGCCCAATCCTGCAATTGGGATAGCACTCAATGGAATGCCTTCCATTGGCTTCACCTGCTCTTTCTCCTTTAGTAGTCTCTCCATCTCAGCCTCCATCTCTTTGAGTTGAGCATTCTTCTCCATGAGCAGCTTTAGCATTTCGTCTTTCTCACCTTCCTTCTCTGCTATCTCCTTCGCCTGTGAGTCTTCTGTAGGTGGGAGTTTTAGATGTTTCCTCAAAGAGGCGATGTCTGCATTTTTCTTCTTTATCATCTCTTTTGCAGCTTTGACGTTCGCAGGATCATAGGCGATCTTGAGGACCAGCTCCTCCAACGTCTTGATTCTATTGTCTTTTGCGAAAGATGATATTTTCTCCAACTTGAGTTGTGTCTGAGCATTGTTCAATGATACCTGAAATTTTGTTGCAGAAGCTGAAGCGTGTGACAATGTGTGAAATACCATCTCCCCTGTCTGTTTATGCAGATCCATCTGATCTGCTGGATGCATGTCCTTCGCCTGAAATTCGAAGGTGGCCCTCTTGTAGTTTGAGATTACCTTGGGATCTGGTACCTGAGCTTGAAGGTAGGCCATGTGCATCCTACCCTTTTCTGTGTCAAATGCCGATAGCAGTCTATGCTGAGCGGTGGACGACTACTTTCGAAACTGGGCGTACGTACTGCTGGTGAGGGTCTGGTTCTTTTTCTTGATCAACTCATACTTCTTGAAAATGCCCAACTTGGGCCCAGTCTTGCCTGTCTGAGTGTCCAGGGGAGAATCTGTGGATTTCTTCGGTACTGCTGTTGTGATTGTCTTATGCTGGCTCGAACCGAAAGGTGGAATGACAGGCTTGACCCCTGTGGTAGTTACTGTGGTAGGTGGGACTTCTTGTTCTACTGTCGTGCCAGGCGTTGAAACTGTCTTTGGCCTCTTGGTGTGCATCTGGAACTCTTCTAATGACACCTCTGTTACAGGTGGAGACGACTCTTGTCGAGGCCTTTTTTCCTTAGGGACCTGAGGTGTAGTAGTGGGTGGCACGCTCGTCGAGGGAACCTGTTGTTCCACTTCAATTTGTTGTTCCATTTCGACTAAGGTGTGAGGCACCCATACCATCTGATTTGCAAACTTTTTGATCTCGGGCTTGGACTCATGCACATATGGGATATTCTTATTTCTCACCCGCATTTCTGAAATGATCCCGCATGGATCATAGTGCCATGGGAAGCTTAAGCAAACCTTCATCTCTCTCAACATCCGGTGCACTTCTTCTCCGGCACCACGACTGTTGCAGATAAAAGAACCTATCTGCTCCTTGATGCACGGCTGTTGCTTTTTCTTCAATGAGACGAAATGAATGTCGTCTGAATTCATAATTTGTCTAATATATTCTAATGCAAAGATTCTTACCAGAACGTACTTTGGCAACTTGTATGGTGCCAATTCGCATCTGAAAACTCTAATCTCAGTGTGGTTCTAATACAGGAAACAGTCTCATGTCTTTGCATTGTCCGAGAGATGTAAAAATTCTCTGGACCTCGTCATTTATTCGTGGCTCAGGCCTACCACTCAGCATGCTTACCACCGGGTGATAGAAAAGATCAATGAAAACCTTGAAGCTATACTCTGTGGAGTTATGCTTCAGAAGAGAAGTCCATGCTGTGACTGGCTGGGACCTTCCGTCTGCGTCCATCTTCTGCATGGAGAAACTGAATTTATCTGCTTGGAAGTAGACAAACATATAGGCCAATATTGATGAATATCTAAACATGCCTTATGTGCCAAAATTCACGAACTGTTCGTGAATATTATCAGCCAAGAAAGTGTTGTAGTCGAACTGCGTTGTGGGCTTTTCATCATTTGAGAAATTGGATAGAAAACCCAAGATGGGCTCATCTACCCATTGGTCAGAATAGTAACCTAGCAGGGCACAAAGGGAGGAAATGATTTGGTTTCCTTTGGTGGAGAACATGGATGACAGGTAAGGGGGATTTGTGGAAGGGAATTGAGCGGAAGTGGGGAGGAAAATATCGAATATTTGAGCTCTCTGGGGAAAGGTCATTTTCTGATATAACTCAGTGAGGATTTCTAAATTGAAAGGGGACGCAGATTCAGCATGGGAAATTTGCATCATCTGGTCAATGTCTTCAGGAGTGATGAAGAAGAGGACGTCTCCAGATGAAGAGACGATGGCCCTCTGGTTGGGGATATAATGGGCTTGGCATTTGAGGGCGAATTCGGGGAAGTGGTGGATTTGGGGAAAGAGATACAAGGGCAAATTGGACTCCCAGAGTCCAATTTCATCGCTCTGGTCCAGGAACACCTCCCGGAGCCATGACTGAAGATCCAAAAAGTCAAAGTCGCAAATGGTATTTGCGATCAATCTATCTTTATCGACCAACGGGATTTTGTCCAGGGCAACAAGAGGAGGAAGAAAAGGATTTTCTTCTCCTTCCGCTGGTCTTGGCTTTGGCGCCATCTCTGCAACAGTACCTGCAATAAAATGATGTTAGTGGGGTCGACTGACTGTGGATGAATGCAATGGGAAGGTAATGGAGGAGTAAGAGGTGGATTTTTCTAGTGTGATGGAGGAATAGGGAATGAAAAGGGAAAACGGTAGTTTTATTCAAAAATTGGGGTCGGTTGGGCGCGTGAGACAGGTCAGCAAGATAACGAGTATGTTATCCTGTAATAAATGGACAATGGGCCGCTTGGGGGTGAGGTGGCTGGTGACGGTGGCCAAAACATACAGACGGGTGACGTGGAGGCTGGTGATTGGAGGTAAAAGTCGCCAAAAGGGGTTGTTCATGAGTGAAGAGGGTTAGGTACTGACAACAGTTATGGGATAGGACGTAACTTGGGAATCAGCGGAACAAGTGGCATCAGTGGAGGATGACGTCCCTGAGTGATGGAGGCTGTCAGATGACATATGGTGAAAAGACTTCGGGTCCAATAGATTTGCGCCACCTATGACAAGGGGCCCGCCGGAGAGAATATCCATTCTGAACCCCCCCCCTTTGATTAAAAGCAGAACACCAAGGGGGGTCTGAAATCCCTTTTAGACCATTGATCTGTGTGCCCGTTTCCAGGCCGCAGATCTCAGCGTGCTCTTTAATA
>CBVK0100437397.1:415-11735 GCA_900067695.1 Picea abies | reverse complement strand
CGAAAGGAGATAAGACTGTGGTCTTACGAGGACTAGTCATATGGACTAGGGGGCATATCCAGGAGGAGATAAGGCCAAAAAGGAGTGCATCAGAGATCGAGGATTCAAGAGGAAGAGAATTCTTGACATCGGGGATCAGGAAACCTCGAAACCCAAAATTATCATCGGGGAAAAGTCACAGGCGTGTGCGGAGGCTGTGACAGGGAAAGAGTAGGACCTGTGGATCGATATTTAAATAGTGATTCCACTGGGGAATTAAAAGAGCCGATTCGGCTCATGAAATTATTGATCGACCCTGTGAGCATGAGCGCGAGGTGGTGGTCGTGACTTACTGCATCATTAGTGCAAAGAAAACACACCAGATACATAAAACTAATCTTTCCAAGTATCTTCAAATACCCGAGGATTCACTTGAGATGATGTTGGGTGGAATATCATCTTATGATGATGAAAGTATAATAATAGGAATGGTTAATTTTATACCATAATTAGAAAAGGAAGAAGTCAATTCTTGGCTAGAAAGACCCAACACTCAAAATTAGAATAATTCATATGAATTGTTCCAATGGAAATCAAAGGATATTATGTTAGTTGTCTCGATTAAATACCATGTAAGTTGGAGGATTTAATGAAAGTATCTTCGGTGAATATCAGAGAAGTTGGTGAAAATAGCTCCAATGAGCACCAGAATAGTTTGTGGAGAAAGTTCTAATAAGGCTAGGAAAGTTCGTGGGAAAACCTCCAAAATAGAGGATGAAACTTGTGTGAATTTGAGCTTGCAAGTTCAAAGGCCGAAGATGTTTTTGTCAACTCCTCTAGTGAATCTGGAGGAGTTCGTGCTATGCATGTTGATTACTATAGGGATATTTGATGGAAAAGGTTTTGATGTGCATCGGAGGAAATCATATGAATCGTTTCGAAGGCACCAAGAAGTTTGTGAGAAGATCTCCGAAAATGATAGATTAGAGAAACTGATGTTAACTCCTCTGAAGTGATCGAGTGAGTTGTTGTAAATTTCTCCGATGTCACTGGAGGATTTTCCATATTTATTACAGGAGTGGATATTGAAGTTGAAAGATACCCTTTCGACTAATTGGATTAGGCCAGTAGAATGGATTGCTGAAAATATTGCGTGATTGGAAAGGGTTAATAACAAATTCATGCATGTAATAGATTTTTGGTTAGACAATATTATTGTAGGGTTTATTATTGAATTTGTAGTAGACCCAATGAAGTCATATACTATTGCAGAACAATATTTCATGAAGGGCCCCAAAGGCAGGTACATGTTGAGATCGTTTCCTATTTCCATATTTTCCTTCCCCATTCCATCTTCCCAACTTATTTTTTCCATTTATTTTCCCTCTTCTAGACCTCCCCTTATTTCCCTCTTTATTTTTTCCTCTCTCCTCTCCCTTTCTAGTTACTACACTTAGTCACATTTCAGTGATCCATGAGTTGGCGGGTTGGTGTACCTTCATCTCCATCCACTTTCCCATGTCATAAGGCTGCTGCTACACTTAACCATTTTTCAATTGTGTGGGTTCGTGGGTTTAAACGCTCATCTTCCAAGTTATTTGAACTTCACTTTGCACCCCAGGTTTTGTGATCTAAATTTTGACCATCATATTTATCGCAATTGCCGAGATCCAAAGTATTTTATTCCTTTTAGATGAAAGTCCAATCGACCTCCTTTCTACACTTGGTATTTGTTTTTATCATTCATAACCATGGGTTTGTGGTTTCATGAAAATCTCCATATTCAAATTCTCTCTCATTCATCCCTTCCATTTTGTTTCTTTTCCCAATATGCATTAAGTTTTATTTAATGCTAAAAACTATTGTGTAGGCTCTGAAAAGATCGTCATTAATGGTGAAAGGCTCAAGGAATTATTCATTAAATTGCATTAAATTTCCATTTTCCAATGGATTAATTTATCATCGTATCTTTGAAAGGATTTATTTGAGGTTATTATCAGCTAAAGAAATAGTCCCATCAACCTATGGCAACATCAGCTAGACAATAGTTTTGTGGTGATACTTTAAATATTTGGTCATGAAGAATAGAACTTCCAGTGGTCAAGATCATATTCATGTTATTCCTCTCCTCCTACGTAGAAAGATGTAATTTGGATATCTAGAATTGCTCATGTCAGGTGTTAAAGCTCGAGGATCATTATACAGCTCCAAGATCATTCTCCGATTTCTCTTTCATAACAAGTTTTTCGCAAGATGTTAAAGCTGTCAGAGTCGATGATTACTTTTAAAGATGAAGATTGCAAAGAGTTATTGAAGAAACATAACAATGGGCTTGAACTCCTACCTGAATATTTGTAGAATCCAACATCTATCCCAACAGACATAGCTAGAATCCAAGGTGAGTCTTTTAAAAATCCTTATCAAGAAATTGTGTGGTTGTTTACCAAGTTGACAGGTTAGGAAAACACTGCTTCTATCTCTCACATGATTTTATATATTTTGTATTTTACAGTGCAAGAATAGGCCATCTTTGACTAGGGAAAACTTATTTCTATCGAAATATCGTCCCAGTTATCACACTACAAAAAGGACAGAAAATTCTTTATGACTTCTTATTTGATATTTTCTATTGTGCATTGTTTTAAATTCCCAAACTTAACCATAAGTAAGAGGATGAATCATAAAATAGATCCATTTACCTTTTGGTATCAAGCACTATGGAGACATAAGACCCCTCTGTATTTCTATGAAGTTTATAATGATTTTGTTTCAGTCTTCAAAAGGTTGTTTTTGGGTGAAAATACTTCAAGGATATCTGACCAAGCTACCAGATTCTTAAATAAGAAAGGAACAATGGAACAAATGGAGAATCACAGTGTCATAAGGATATTATTCTAGAAAGAAAATTCGTCTTTTCTCCCATATCATGTATATGAAAAACTATTTATTACAGAGGTGGAAAGGCAATATAACTTCTAGTTACATTTTTTTATGAAAAAAGGAAAAAAAAATTGTTCCCCCGCCATGGAAGATTGGAGAGTTCATGTTCAGAAATATAAATAAGATTCATGAATTTGCAAATCATTTAAATAATTTGAATTTAAAGTATGTTTAAAAGATCAAAGGTTTTGATCCAAACAAAATCTTTGTGGGACATATGCTTTCAATGGGATTTAGTAACTCTTTCATTCATACTATCTTGAGTGAAGAAGAAGAAGGTAATAGACAAAGTAATCTTGTACACGATGATGGTGACCTAGAAACATTACTCAGTAGTAATTATTTTTATAAGAAAAGGGGAAAAGATCCCAGTGAAAGAAGTGCTCAATATCAAGTTGTTACTCCCAAGAATACCACATCCCAGAGCAATGCTCCAACATCCCACCCAGTTAAAAAGGTTTTCAATAGTAGTTCAAGTGGAGGGGGAGAGAAGAATCCTCCCCCTAGGAAAATTGAGACTTCACACAAGATCCCCGTGAGAAAGAAAAGGAAACATTTAGTGCAATAGGAAGAGGATAATCTTATAGAAAATGACATCCAAAGACTTTCTTTGGAGGACATGGAACTAGAAGTAGATATTGATAAAATATTTCTTGCAATGGAATAGCCAGAAAATATGGCTCAAAAAAATTATTTATTGGAAGTCGTTGGAAATGAGACCTTTAGTGAAGAAGAACCTTTCACTTTTCAAAGTGTTGTTTTTGATAAAGAGTCTAAAAAGTTAATTGTAGAAAGGAGTGACTAGAAGAATAAAAAGGGAAAGTACCGCTCAGAGGTCGATCTAAAGGACATGCGACCATCCCAAATTTCCAAAATCCATAGGGAAA
Organism: Picea abies; assembly: GCA_900067695.1. NCBI lineage: Eukaryota > Viridiplantae > Streptophyta > Pinopsida > Pinales > Pinaceae > Picea > Picea abies. Next base: position 7,929 of record CBVK0100437397.1, on the reverse strand, counting down.
CTGGGGATTCTCTTGATGACTCTATTGATGGTTTGGAAGATGAAAATGTTAAGTTAAAGGAAAGGATCAGAGAATTGGAAACTTTCATGATGTCTCTCCCAATCCAGGAAAGTCATTTTTCAATGGTTAAACCAACTACACCCACTATTAAGTTAAAATTATATTCTAGTTTACTCACAATAGTCCAAAGTTATGTAGAGAAAAAAATTAAAAAGAGAATGTCACTGATAATAGAAGCATGGGAGGTATCAAAAAATATGTTTTTCTTTTATCTCAAGGTAACATTCTTTTCATGAGTATCTTCAAGTTGATTTAAAGAATGAATAAGGTTTCTATGCCGATGTTATCTTTCCATTTGTAATAAAAGTCTCAAACTTGATAGAATTGAAAAGAAGAGAAGATGATCTACCTTCTCCAAGTTGAATTAAACAGTTGAATTCATGTTGGAAAGAAAAGATCAAGAATTTGAATAACATTGTCCAAGCATGCACCAAAGCCATAGTAAAAAGAGAAGAATTTTTCAAAAGACTCACAAAGATAGATCTGGAAGGAAGCACTGATGAGGTACAATATCTTAAGTTAATTGTCAATTCAATGTTTTTGGCAAAGCAACAATTTGATGAACAAGTGGAGATATTAAATGGGTTATCAGCTGAGAAATTTTATGGCATAATTGAATATAATGAAGAAGAGATAGACAATTGGCTAGTTGATTATTCCGTGAAAAATCAAGATATTGAGGAGGAAATCCATGGCATTTCTCATGAATTAAGAGACTTGGAAGGTGAATTGTTCAATATTAAAATCAAGCATGAAATAAATGTTTCACTAATGAAAAACTACATTGAATATTGGTTTAAAAAGTCAATTGATAAACTAACTAAAGAAGTCCAAGAAGCGGCAGTTGAGACAGTTCCTATAACCGTCAATGAGGAGAATAAAAGGATAGAAGTAAGCAAGTGAACGAAGGAGAGAGACCATAATAGTAATTTTATGTTGATCACATATTGATTTCTTTATCAGTTTTTCATTCATCTACTCCTCTTCTTTGACTAGAAAGGTTTAATCGAAATCTGATAACTTTTTCCTCTTCTTTCCAGGTCCTGCTACTTTGTCATAGCCCACCATATTCTTTCCACAACTTACTTATTTTTTATATTTTATTTATGGTCCTCGGGAGCCCCAATCCCATTGCTAAGGAAAAATACATTTAAATTTAAAAGCTTTGCAACAAACTCAATATTTTTCAGAAATCCCAAGAGAACTATTTCGGGATCAGTTTTGACTGTATTTTATAATTCTGAGTTTTGAGTATAAAATATTTGAGATTGATCTATCACTTTCTTTATTTTAGCTCCACATGTGTTTACTCTATTAAAGTTATCTTATGCGTACAGACCATTTTCTTTTATTTTATGTGATCAGAAACCTTTAGTTTAACTATGATGGATGTGAGGAAATTTTTATGGACCATATCAAATAAATAGAAAAATCAGTCACGTAGCTTACTAGTTGGATTTACTAGATAAAATTTGTATTCACAACATTTTCATGTATCAAGTCTAAAGAGAGTTCCGGGGCAACAACAAAAGGTGAAAACTATGCTTCCTATATTGGATGAGGAAGGAAGAATCATTTTAGATCCTGAAGCCATTATCGCCACCCAGGAAAAGAGATTATGTTCTCGAGTGATCAAGGAATATCTGATTAAATGAAAAGATCTACCAGAAGAAGACACAACATGGGAGTCAGAGCCCTTTCTCTAGTTACATACTTCCTTACTATTACTTTGAGGACAAAGCAAAATTTAAGGGAAGGGCAATGTTAAAATAAATAAATAATATAATATAAAGACATTAGAATAATAAATAAAGTAAAATTAAAAATTATTGTAATAAAAGGTCATGACTCTTCATAGAAAACATAAAGGGAATATATATATATATATATATATATAGGCCCTATCAATAATTCTTTCATCTAGACTATCTTGAACAAAGAGGAAGAAGGTAACAACCAAAGTACTCTTGTACATGACCTTGATGACCTAAAGACATTACTTAGTAGTAATGATTTTTATAAGCAAAAGGGAAAAGGTCCCAGTGAAAGAAGTGCCCAGTCTCCAATTGTTACTCCCAAGAATACCACATCATGGACCAATGCTTAGACAACCCACCCAATAAAAAGGTTATCAACAATAGTTCAAGTGGAGGGGGAGAGAAGAATCCTCACCCTGGGAAAGTTGAGAGTTCACATAAGCTCCTCGTGACAAAGAAAATGAAGAATTTAGTGCAAGAGGAAGAGGATACTAATATAGAAAACGAAATCCAAATATTTTATCTGGAGGACATGAATATTTTCTCTGAAAATGATAAGTTAAAAGAAAGGATCATAGAATTGAAAAATTCCTTAACGTCTCTTCCAATCTTGGCAAGTACTTTGTCAATGGTTAAACTAACTTCACCTGCAATTAAGTTAAAAGGATATTCTAGCTTACTCACATCAGTCCAAAGTTATGTAGAGAAAAACATTAAAAAGAGAATGTCACTGATAACAGAAGCATGGGAGGTATAAAAAAATATTGTTTGTCTCAACTCAATGGCACATGCTTTTCATGATTATCTGCAAGCTAATTTAAAAATGAAGAAGGTTTTTACGCTGATGTTGTCTTTCCATTTGGAATAAAAGTATCAAACATGACATAATTGAAAAGAAGAGAAGAATATATTCCTTCTCCAATTAGAATTAAACAAATGAATGATTGTTGGAAGGAAAAGATCAATAATTTGAATAATATTGTCCAAGCATGCAACAAAGCCATAGAAAAAAGAGAATATTTTTTCAAAAGACTCACGGAGATAGATTTGGAAGAGAGCATTGATGAGGTACAAGACCCTAAGTTAATTCTCAATTCAATGTTTATGACGAGGCAACAATTTGATGAACAAGTTGATATATTAAAGGGGTTATCAGCTGAGAAATTTTATGGCATAATTGAGTATAATGAAGAAGAGATAGACAATTGGATAGTTAATTATTCTGTGAAAAATCAAGATATTGAGGTGGAAATACATGGAATTTCTCATGACTTAAGAGACTTGGAAGGATAATTATTCAATATCAAAATCAGGCATGAAATAAATGTTGCACCAATGAAAAATTACATTGAAGATTAGTTTAAAAAGACAATTTATAAATTTACTAAAGAAGGCTAGAAGCAGTAGTTGAGACAGTTCCTATAACCGCCAATGAGGAAAATAAAAGGTCAGCAACAAGCAAGTAAACAAAAAAAGAGAGACCATCATAGTCTTGCTATTATGTCATCGCCCACCATCTTCTCTCCACAACTTATTTCTTGTTTATATTTGATTTATGGTCCGTGGGATCCCCAATCCCATTCTTAAGGGAAACCACATTTAAATTTCAAATCTTTGTAATAGACTTTTTATTTCTCCAAAATACCAAGAGAACTATTTCGGGATCAGTTTTGACAGTGTTTTATAACTCTGATTTTTGAGTATAAAATATTTGAGATTGAACTATCATTTTGTTTATTTTGAGCTCCACATGTGTGTACTCTGTTAAAGTTATCTTATGTGTGTGTACCATTTTATTTTATTTTATGTGATCATAAATATTTAATTTAACTATGATGGATGTGAGGAAATTTTTATTATCTTTTTTAAATATGTGATGTGTGTGGTTCCTATTCATCTCTCAGGAAATCTCTTTAAAAACAAAACATTGTATTTTACTGCAATCTTTATATTTCTTTGAATATCACGGCGGACTTTCTCAAAGTCCTATACTATTTTGATAATCTATAATTCCAAGAAAATATTGAAACAAAGAGGAGTACCACCTCTATAAAAACACAAGGGGATTTGTATCCCCTTGAGGTTGTCGTTTCGATCCTAATGGATTCAAGCATAAAAAATACATTAGGTCTCTTTCCACATCAATTAATATCTTATTTCATGATAAAGGCATGATGACCATGGAATTAGACAACTAAATCACTCTGTGCGCATGGGGGAGTTGGGGGAAGCACTAAGGAAGATCTTATATATGGAGAAGGCTCTAGAGAGTAGCCAGAAGAACGAAGCAATGGACCCCATCATGATGGATAATGAACATAATAGGGAGATCATAAGGAAATAAGATGGTACATGCAACAGATGACCCTACCAGTATAAGATGAATAAATAGAAGAGGGAAGTAGCCAAGCGAGAGGGATTGGTCAGCGATGAGGATGAGGTATATGATCTCCGCTCCACGGGGAATATTGAGGATATCTAGTGTGCCACATATGAGAGGAAAACCATAGGTCATGGGTCTAACACAAGAGAAGGCTCTCCATTCTAGATCTGAATTAGTGTGGAACCCACAACCCCATGTGCATCTAAGACATCTAAAGAAGAAAAATCGGTTAACCAACAAGTGATTAGTGGTAGAAGAATTTTTATAGGACGTGGTTCTAGTGGAAAATCAAGTAGAAGTATAAGTTCAAAAAGTTCAGGTATCTACATCGCACAGAGGTGGTAGTACAACAAAATTCACAATGGTAGGACAAAATACAACTATTAGGTTACCAGAGTTCTGAGGGGACAGGTCAGATGTCCTAGTAAAACATTTGTTTATCTATGAGAAGATATCAGCAACAAAGAAGATTATAGATGAAGATACAAAGGTTGCACATTTGGAAATCACATTCAGAGACTATGCATTATACTGGTGCATGGGTCTCACAGCAAATAATCCAACAGTAGCGCCTACAACTATAGCATAAGTGAAAAGGAAATTAATCAATGAATTTCATAAACCTAGTTCAGAGGACTAGTTCATAAATGAAATGATAAAGATTAAGTAGAAACTAGGAGAATCAGTCTGGGAGGTGGAACAAAAGTTCAAGAGGGTAAAAGTTAAGTTAAAGTACCCTATTACTGATATAAAACATAGACATTTGTCTGTTAACTCATTATTTCCACACATGAAGTATCCTTTGAGACAACAAAAATTCCAAAGTCGGTCTGAGGCTCTACAAGCAACCTTACAATTAGAGGAAAATTAGTACAAGCATACAGATCCATCTGTGGAAGAGTTGAGACAAGATATGAAGAAATTAACATTCCAGTTGAATTACAATAAAGGAAAGGAGAAAAGAGAAGATTATTGGTGTACAATGTGTAGGAAAGAAGGCTATCATAAGAATGAGTGTCCATTATTTGTGTAGTATATTGGAGTGGGTATTCCAATCCATTTAGCTTCAGGAGGACCATGGTGTGAGATTTTAAAAACACATGGGCATGATCCCTATCATTGCCCCTTGATGCAAAAATATCAGAAAGTATTGAAGAGTACATTTTGTAATTTTTGTAAGTAAGTTGGACATGAAGACAAGGATTGCAGAACTTTGGAGATGATGAATGAAAGGATTTTAGATACATATAGAGTGCATGTTGAACACATAATAGGAAAACATGTGCAATAGAAACATAATAAAAATGCGCCACAACCATAGTGTAATCCCACACAACAGTTTCAAGCATAACAACAATACAACAATGTGCAATAGTTTGTAGTACCACCATAGTACAATAATGCACAACCACAATACAATCAGGGACCTTAGTATAATACACCACACAGAGATAATAAGGGAAACAAAGGAGACTTCAAAGGAGGAGGTTGTGGATGAAGAGGATTTGGAGGAGGTTGAGGACCAATAGTTTGTCATAACTGTCAGAAACAAGGGAACTATGCAAGAGACTTCCCACAACCACATATGACATGCATTTATTTGTTGGTGCAATTATTTGCATAATGTATTACCAAACATAAATTATCCACCGGGATTCATAATAAGCAGAGTTGATGCACTATATGTGTCGATAACAGATAGGTTCCTATGTTTGTTTTGATGCACTATATGTGTCGATAACAGATAGGTTCCTATGTTTGTTTAGTATATCTTAGATAAGAAAACCAACAATAACAAAATATTCTATTTTTAAAGATAACACTCTTCACACAATTCAAAAATTACGAAGCAAAACTTGCAATCATGCACTCGAAAGATTTTTCTCAAATAATGCCTTGTCCATTTACAAGCTCATGAAGTGGAAATATGGAATTTGAATATGTTATCTGTAGAAACTAAACTAATTAGAAATTTAACACTCTGTTTTAGGATATCTAAATGCTTCACACAACTTCAAACTTAGTAGAGAAAACTGATAATAAAACTTCTCAAGAAAAACAATCAATCAAATGATTATTTTTTAGGTGACAAGTTTGTTCATTCTAGGCTTATGAATTAGAGACATTGGGCTTGGATTGGGATTTTTATAACTAGACTATTATTAACTTGAAGATAAGGAAGATGATCGTTGAATCACGGGAGTATAGATTTATTGCGCCATTGGATCCTTCAGAAGGAGGAAGGTATGTGGAACCTATGACAGACAATATTCTTACAGAATATGTGAATCGATTATATAGAAATACCGTGCACGAAGAGGATTATATCAACCCAACTGCATATGGAATGCTCAGTTGGAGGAGTATTAGTTCTTGTGCTTTAGACTCTGACATAGGACTAGATAAATGGTAGCAAAAACTACATGAATTATCTACTAGAACTTGTAGGGATGATTTTAAGGATGGAAATTTTTTTAAAATGTAGAAACCTTGTCGAATATTACTAATCCTTCATATGACAACTATAAATGTTTGGCGATATTTTTGTAAAAATATTCAAATTTCTAAGGATTTTATATAGTATTTATAAAATTTTGGCGATTTTTAAGGTAAAATAATTTTATCCGATACAATTTGGGCGAATCATTTTTAAAATAGCGAATCTCATTTTTGGAAAAACCATGGAAAATTAGCCCATGAGTGAAATTTAGTCCCTAAAATCATCCATGATCGTGACGGTGCTCCTGAACTAACAGATCAGATATAACCTTCTTAAATCAACGGTTGTGATCTATTTTGTGATCCGAGCTCCAACGTTCTCAATTCTCAACCTTCACACTCTCAAAGAACGCTTTTAGCCGAAGTCCACAGATTCTTGCCATGTGTCCTCTTCAAATCAATGGTTCGCATTCACTTCAAGACTTTGGCCTTCGACAATTTCAAACCTTTCTCCTTCGCATTTTCCTGAAGTAGTTTCCCCCGGAGTCAACGATCTATTGACACGTACACTCCTGCACAATCAACAATCATAAGTGACTTCAGCCCTTTGGGACTTAAGGTTGACCGCTGCTTCATTCTCCTCTGGAGTGGTCACCTACTAAATAATTCATAGACAGTGGGGACCGCTTGTTGCCGGTTAACACTTCCACTTACACTGTCCTTCCACTGTACTAGATCAACAGTTGAGAATGCACCCGAAGTGATCTTCATATTGGACAACTCATGTCCATTTCGGGACTTTGACATTTGGGACTTCGAAATTCAGGACTTTAGGCATCTACTGGTGGTGAAACTCCCGAAGTAAAACTCCCAGA
>CBVK0100437396.1:0-11737 GCA_900067695.1 Picea abies | reverse complement strand
TCATTGATTATCTCTTGGATGAATTAAGTGGTGCCCAATTCTTTACTAAACTTGATCTTCATTCTGGCTACCACCAAATATGTATGAAAGAGGAAGAAATTCCTAAGAATGCATTTCAAACTCAGGAGGGCCACTATGAGTTCTTGTTCACACCCTTTGGCTTGTGTAATGATCCCTCCCCTTTCCAAAGCCTCATGAATCATGTCTTTTGTCCTTTTGTCCATCATTTTTTCTTAGTTTAATTTGATGATATTCTCATCTATAGTAAAACCTGGACAACCCATATTGCTCATGTGGATCGATATATTCATCTACTCTGTCAGCACCAAATTTTCCTGAAACAATATAAATGTGCTTTTGGATCCTCATAAGTCGAATACTTGGATCATATTGTTGGCAAGGCAGGTGTTAGGGTCGATCCTAAGACGATTGAAGTTATCAAGGATTAGCCTTGCCCCAAGACTCTCAAAATATTGTGTGGTTTTCTAGGTTTAATAAGATATTATCTGAAGTTTGTTAAGAATTATGAAAATATTGTGGTGCCTCTCACTGCTCTCCTTAAAAACAATTCTTTCACTTGGAATCTAGTAGTTGATCATGCCTTTCAAGCCTTGAAGGTGGGTATGTGCACCACTCTTGTCCTTACCCTTTTTGACTTCACAAAGACCTTTGTCCTGGAATGTGATGATTTCGAGAGAGGAATTGGATCAATCCTTATGAAAGATGGCCATTCTTTATCCTTTACTAGAAAACAATTGTCAGAGCTAAATTTGGGCCAATCAATCTATGAAAACGAAATGTTGGATATTTTGCATGCAGTGGATCCTTGGAACCCTTATCTATTGGGGAAACACTTCCAAATTAAGACAAATCATCAAAGCCTCAAGTATTTTCAAGGGAAACATCCTTCATCCCTGAAGCAACAAAAATGGGTGACTAAGATATTTGGATATGATTATGAGATAATTTACAAGAAAGGAAAATACAGTGTGGTTTTTAATGCTCTTTCAAGAAAATATGAAGATGAAGGGTCCCTTTTTTTCCTCTCCTTCATTGTACCAGTGTTGGAGCATGAATTTTTTGGAGTAAGCAAAGAAATCAAGGTAGAGTGGGCCAAAGGGAACTCGTGCACCAAAAAAAAAGGAATATCAACGTGACAAAGGGAAAGGGAAGCATTGTGTGACAAGATTTGTAGAAATTCGACACAAATGTGGACAAATCTAGCCATGTTAGTGTTAGGGTTTTGGAATGTATTGTAAGGGTTTTTAACCCATTTTTTGTAGTATAAATAAAAGAGGTATAAGGTTGAGGCATCTAATACTTTTCATATCTTTTGAACATAACTATTTTGAAGAACATATTTTGAAGTCCTTGTTGAGTGGAAGTATGTTTTGAGAGTTGTGGAGCTCAGATGAAGTCAATCTAGAGATGTAGCTAAGGGTTAGGTCACAAGATGTGGATCTTGGTGTGATCCTATTCTACATCATTACTCTCTATTATCCTATGATGTAATGCACACAATGCCCTTTTGATGAAGAAGAAGAAATAAAAGAAGATAATTGTGGATGTATCCCCAAGGGGGGGGGTGAACCATGATAAAACTCTATGTGCAATGTGTTTGAATGTCTTTACTATTTATAAAGTTATGATTGAATGGTTAGATAAATGAATGAATGGTTTTAATTACAACACGCACTATAATAGATATGCAGGATGAATGCTATGAATGAATGATTGAATGGATCTGATGAATATTGTAATAGAATGCATGGTTAAGTATAAATATAAGTAAGAAGAAGAACCCAAATCCATTCCATGACTACAGACACCTACATCATGTAGTCACCCATAAACCATCTCAGGTGAGACTGCACTATGCACTACATGTGCAATGTAGCCTTCTAGTTTACCAGAAAGGCCGACGATGATAAGGGTTTTGTTGGAGAACTAAGGTAGAACCTGGGTCATCCCATACGTCCAACAAATGGTTTTGTTGTTGGCTAGAACTAAAAAGGAGAGACAAGAAGGGGTTTCGTGAATAATATGCAGTGGTGGAAAGGGATGTTCAAGCCATGGAATCATACAAAAAAGGGGATTGAAATATGGTTGGAGATAAAGCAATTGTTGTTTGTGCAGAAAGATAAAAGGGGTTCCAGGTATACATCGTGCCAATACGTTTAGAGGTATTTGTTTACTGATTTGCATGAAAAATATTTCTGTTATTTTCTAGAGTTATTACAGGAGTGGATATTGAGTTTGAAATATACCCATCCAACTAATCAGATTAGGCGAGTAGTGTGGAGTGCTAAAAATATCATGCAGTTAAAAAGGGTTAATAATAAATCCACGCAGGTAATGGATTTTTGGTTAGACAACATTACTGCGGGGTTTATCTGTGATTTTGTAGTAGATACCTCAAATTCATATACGACTGCAGAGCATGATTTATTGAGGGGACCTAGAGGGAGGTACATCAAATGACTCTACATGTCATTAAGATATTATTACATGATAAAGGCATGATGACTATGGAATCAAACAACTAGATCACTCTGTGTGCATGGGGGAGTTGGGGGAAGCACTACAAAAGATACAAGAAATTTAGAAGGATCTGGAGAGTAGCCAGAAGAAGGAGGCAATGGACCCCATCATGATGGATAATGAACAGAATAGGGAAATCATAAGGAATGCAAGTGTGACACGTAGTGGATGACCCTACCAGTATATGATGAATAATAAGAAGAGGGCTATAGCAAAGTGAAGGGGATTGGAAAACAATGAGGAAGAGGTAGAGGATCTTCGCGCCATAGGGAAGATTGAGGATATCTTACACATCATATATGAGAGAAAAACCATAGGTCATGGGTCCAACACAGAAGAAGGCTCTCCATTGCAGATATGAATTAGTATGGAACCCACAACCCCATGCGTGACTAACACCACTGGAGAAGAAAAAATAGTTAATCAACAAGTAATTAGTGGTAGAATATTTTTTACAGGACATGGGTCCAGTAGCAGAAGCGTAAGTTCAACAAGTAGCTATCAAGTATCTACACCACGCAGAGGTGGTAGTTCAACAAATTTCACAATGGTGGGACAATATCCAACTATCAAGTTACGAAAGTTCTGAGGGGATGGGTCAGATGATCTAGAAAAAAACATGTGTTCATCTGTGAGAATATATAGGCAACAAAGCAGATTACAAATGAGGATACAAAGGTTGCGCAATTGGTAATCACGTTCAGAGACCGCACATTAGATTGGTACATGGGTCTCTCAACAAATAATCCAATGGGAACACCTACAACTGTAGAATATGTGAAGAGGCAATTAATAAATGAATTTCATAAGCCAAGTTCAAAAGACCATTTTATGAATGAAATGATAGAGATCAAGAAGAAACTAGGAGAATCAGTCTGAGAAGTGGACCAAAAGTTCAAGAGGATAAAAGGTAAGTTAAAGTACACTATTACTAATACACAACATAGAAATTTGTTTGTTAATTCTTTGTTACCACACTTGAAGTATCCTTTGAGACAACATAAATTCCAAAGTTAGGGTGAGGGTCTGTAGGAAACCTTACAACTAGAGGAAAACTAATACAAGCAAACAAATCCAGCTGTAGAAAAGCTGAAGCAAGATATGAAGAACTTAACATTCCAGTTGAATCAGAACAAAGGAAAGGAGAAAAGAGAAGATGTCTGGTGTATAATGTGTAGAACAAAAGGCCATCACAAGAATGAGTGTCAATTATTTGTGCAATATATTGGAGTGGGTATGATAAAACCTTTAGCTTCAAGAGGACCATGGTGTGAGATTTGAAAAACACATGGGCANNNCCTTTAGCTTCAAGAGGACCATGGTGTGAGATTTGAAAAACACATGGGCATGATCCCTATCATTTCCCCCTAATGTAGAAGTATTAGACAATACCGAAGAGCACATTTTGTAACTTTTGTAAGTCAGTTGGACATGAAGACAAGGAATGCATAACCTTGGATATGATGAAATAAATGATTGTAGATACATACAGGGTGCAGGTTGAACATGTAACATGACAACCTATGTAGCAGGCACAATATAACAATGCGCAACAACCACAATATAATCCCACACAACATTTTGCAGCACAACCACAATATAATGCACAACAATTTCAAGGGAAAAAATAGTATGATCCCACACAACAATGCATAGCACCATAGCAGTACAATAGCGTGAAACCACATTATAATCAAGGGCCCCGGTATAATACACAGTGCAGAGATAATCAGTACAATAGAGGATTCTTCAGAGGAGGAGGTCATGGAAGAAGAGGCTTTGGAGGAGGTTGAGGACCATTAGTTTGTCATAACTATAATAAACTAGGGCACTATGCAAGAGACTTCCCACAACCACCTGCAACATGCATGTATTTTCGCGCAACAAACCATGAAACAAAAGACCACCCAACACTCTTGATAAAGATATAGGACAAGACGGACCAGACTAATAAGAATGTGCAATGGATTGGGGTGGAAAACAAAGAAGCGAACGAGAATAAAATTAATATAGTTACTAGAGGTGGATCTAAGGTAGGAGAATATGCAGCCAAGAAGGATCAAGACCAATGCCAGTGGGTCAGGAAGAATACAATGCCTGAGCAGAAGTTTTATGTGTGCAAAGAGAAAGAAATATTCATGGAAGCTAGACAAGAGTTTCTGAAAGAAAATATTGCGTCTACTTCAGGAACAAAACTAGAATATGAGATACCAGTGTATGCCATGCCTTCATTATTTGATTAAACCAACAAAGAGCAGTCTTCAAAACAAGTAAGTAACTTAAGAAACTTTTTGGGAGCGTCTGCTAAATTGCTGAGTGATAAAAATTCCTTACAAGTACTTCAAAATTTGTTAGAAAAGTGTAATCCTGGGGAAGAAGGGGTAAAAAGAGTAAATCATGCCCGTTATAAGAGAAGAAATAGAAGGGAATTCAAATTGAATGCCAACATAGGAGATTTCAATATGGGGTATATCATATTAGACTTATAATCTGAAGTCAATGTTCTTCCAAAGAAGACTTGGGAAGCTATGGGAGAACCACAATTGGGGTATTCACCTATTCAGTTGAAATTAACAAATCAACATAGAGTGGTACCTATTGGTAGGTTGAAGGGGATTCCATTAGATCTAGATGGTGTATGCACCATGGATGATTTTCAAGTCATTGACATAGTGGACAATACTTTGCCATATCCAACACTATTGGGTCTGGATTGGGCTTTTGATAACCAAGCTATTATCAATTTGAAGACAAGGAAGATGATATTTGAGTTTGTATAATACAACTCTATTATGGCATTGGACCTCTTAGAAGGAGGAAGGTATATGGAACCCGCGACATACAATATTATTACAAAATATGTGAATAAGCTATACAAAACTACCATGCACGAAGAGGATTATATCAACCCAATTGCAGATGACATGCTCAGTTGGAGGAGTATTAGTTCTTGTGATTCAGACTTTGACACGAGACTGGAAAACTGGCAACAACGACTACATGAATTATCTACCAGGAGGTGTGCTAGAATGATGCGCGTGCTGAGATGGGTTAGTATAGGGGTAAGAGAACCTCCTACTTTTTATGGTTTGAATGATTTAGAAGAATTTTTAATGAAGTTTGAGGTAGAGGTTATGTAAAATTAGAGATTACTAGAATTAGATATTTCTTTAAAAGATACACCTACAATATGGTGGGGTACACACAAAGAAAATATCATCAATTGGTTTCAGTGCAAAAGGCAACTGCGCATCAGATTCGATGCAGAGCAGGAGCATAGATATGAGGAGAAATATGAAGGATTTGGATAACCTCAGGAACATGTAGATAAGTGCATAGTTCAATGGAGATTAGTACCACTAGAAGAATCACCACACCATTTTATTCACACACTAGAAGGCATTATGAATAAATGGTACACAAATCGGGAACAACTCAGAGAAACTACTAACTGGGAAGAGGTACAATAGAATTTTGTAGTAACATTTGCCTTTGAGCATGAAAGTACAAAAATAGATACAACGCTGAAAGTGGTAAGAGACAAGATATTTGAAGAACCATAGTTTGAAATAGTCCCAACATATTAGAAGTAGGCTAGAGAAACAATTAAACAACTGCTACACTGTTATCATGTCACAGAAGAAGAAGATCCAACATAAGATAATCCGCACAATATACAGATCCCAAAATTAGAAGGTGAAAGGGAAGTAGAAGGTCCCAAGCTAGATTCAAAATATTATGTTGAACCATTAAAGATCAAGAAGGTAAACATTGGAACCACAAAAAACCCAAAGATGGCCAGTATTGGAGATTATTGGGATAATCAGATAGTAGAAAGGATCACAAAGTTACTACACGAATACAACGACTTATTCCCAACAACATTCTCAGAGATGAAGGGGTTAGCAGGAGAGCTAGGAGATGTGAAGATACCTTTGAAGCTAGAAACAAAACCTATCAGATAGAGGCTTTACAGATTGAATCCAATATACAAAGATAAGGAGAAAACATAAATTGACAAGATGCTAGATGTTGGTGTCATAGAACTTGTAGAAGAGTCAAAATGGATCAGTCCTATGGTGGTGTAGGAAAATAAGCAAGGAGGGATTATGATTTGTGTAGATTTGAGAAAATTGAATGATGCTTTTCTACATGATCCTTTTCCTACCCCATTTATAGATGAAGTTTTGGAGAATGTAGGGGGTCAATAAGTTTATTCTTTTACATATGGGTTTTCAAGTTATCATCAGATTAGGATCATGCTAGAAGATAGACACAAGACTACATTTGCTACAAAGTGGGGATCATTTCAGTATACAATTATGCCATTTGGATTGAAGAATGCACAAACAATTTTTTCAAGGGTAGTAGTAGCAACTTTTAAGGACTTTATTCACAAGTTTTTGGAGGTTTACTTAGATGATTGGACAATGTTCAATTTGTTGAAGGATCATGTTGAAGTATTAAGGTTGATGTTGGATAGGTGCAGACAATGTCATATATCATTAAATATTAAGAAATGTTTTTTCAACGCACCTTTTGGGATTTTTTTAGGACATGTGTTGTGTAACTAGGGTATGCTGGTTAATCCCACTAATATTGTTGTCATAGTTAACTTACCACCACCAAAGTCAGTGTGCCAGTTGAAGAGTACATTGGTCCATATAGGACATTACCAGAAGTTCATAGGGGATATGCACATATTACTATGCCAATGGATAAGTTTCTAAATAAGGACACTAAGTATTAGTTGAACGAGGAATCCCAAAAAAGTTTGGATATTTTGAAGGAGAAGATGGTTACTGCGTCGATTTTAGTATTTCCAGATCGGGCAAAATAATTTCATGTACATGTGGATGCATCTGCAATAGAAATAGGAGTAGTATTAACCCAACCCGAAGAAGGTGATATAGATCACCCTAATTTATTTTCAAGTAGAAAGTTATCAGATTCAAAACATAAGTATAATACTATAGAAAGAGAAGGATTATCTATGGTGTATGCTTTGCATAAATACATACATTACTTGTTAGGAAAACATTTCAAGGTGTTTATAGATCATTCTGCTCTGAGATATTTAGTCAATAAACCAATGTTGGGGGGAAGGATATGCAGATGGCTACTCTTGTTTCAAGAATTTGACTTTGAAGTTGTGGTGAAGCCTTGAATATTGAATGTAGGACCAAATCACTTATCCATGATAACTAATGGAGAAGAACCTAGTAACTTGGAAGACAAATTTCCATATGCACAATTGTTTTCAGTACAGATAGCTGATGAGTATTTTTCTGACCTTATTGAGTTTTTTAGTACATGCTTTGCACCAAGAGAATTTACTACTGTGCAGAAGAAAAAATTGGTGGTCAGAGCTGTAGATTATCAGTTGATTGCAGGTCACTTATCCAAACTTGGAGTAGATAACTTCTTAAAGAGATGTGTGAGGAGCAAGAAAGGACTATTATTTTGGCAGAGGTGCATGAAGGGATTGTTGGAGGACACTACGTAGGAGAAAATACAATGCAAAAGTTATTGCACACAGGATTATGGTGGCCAACAATTCACAAGGATTCAAAGAAATACTGTCAAAAGTGTGATGTTTGTCAAAGAATTGGGAAACCATCCAGGAGGGATGAAATGCCATTGATACCTCAAGTAACTTTACAAATGTTTGATAAATGGGAAGTAGAATTTGTAGGTCAAATTAATCCAAAATCCAGAATATCAGGAGCCAAATATATTATTACAGTGAGAGAATACTTGACCAGATGGGTTGAGGCAACACCAATAAATGATTGCAACGAAGAGACTGCAACCCACTTTTTACTTGAACATGTAGTGACAAGGTTTGTATGTCCAAGAATATTGATGAGCGATCATGGGACTCACTTAATTAATAGTACAACTGAGGCAATGCTTGAAGAGTTTAAGATGCATCACCAGAAGAGAACTCCTTATCACCCTCAATCAAATGGACCAGTGGAGGCCTTCAACAAGATTTTGGAGAATGCCTTGACAAAGATCTGCAATGTGAACATAAATGATTGGGATTTGAAGTTACCAGTAGTACTTTAGAATTATAGAACTACCTAGAAGAAGTTAACAAGGTAGACACCCTTTAGATTGGTGTATGGACAAGAGACAATAGTTCCCTTAGATTATTTGATACCAAGTCTGCACATTGTATCAACTACATATATGACATAAAGGGGCACAATGCAGGAAAGATTGGATCAACTGATGGAATTAGAAGAGGACATAATCATGGTAGGTTTCCATAAAGAGGTATATAAAGCAAAGGATAAAGCATGGCATGATAGACATATCAAGGAGAAGAAGTTTAAGGAAGGAGATCTGGTTCTTCTATATGATAGTAAGTATTTGTAGCACCCAAGGAAGTTTAGAATGCATTGGATAGGGTCATATCAGATAAATTCTATCACAAATGGAGGTGTTGTACAACTGCAAGACTTAGTAGGAAAGGAAGTTCAAGGAATGGTGAATGGTAGACGACTAAAACTATATAGGGACAATTGACCTACTAACCCTTAGTAGTTGCAGTGCAACAAGTAGACTTGTATATATTGTAAATAGTAGGAGTTAAAAGAAGAAAAAGGAAGAGAATAGTAGAAAAATGAAGAAAAAAAGCCAACAAGAAGTAGCTAGAGTAATAAGTGATAGAGAGATAGTTGAAAATGACAGTGCACAACAAACAAAAAATTAGTGAAAAAGAATTCATAAGACTGCATGCAAGAAAATAAACACCACATGATGGGAGGAAGAATGGACGGAAAAGTAGAAAATAGATGAACAGAAAAGAAGGGACGCGTCAGAACATTAATGACAGAGTCCATAAATAAGGAAAAGTTGGGCATATGCAAAAAAATTGTTCTTTTTGAATGACCAAGCTACAAAGAAAACAGAGTGCAAGCAAGTGTGATATTGTGAAAAACCCAACTGAGATCTACAATTGATTTTTCCTGATGACAAGAATATGGTGCCACCAAAGTTTGGACAACCAAGTTAGTTTGCGCGAAGGAATTGTAGCGATAACAGACCACTTGAAGAAACGACTGGAGTGGTCGATGTGGATGATGTTCCCATGAAAAAGACTGAATCACTTAGTCCAACAAGGGTAGAAGAAGAAAAATCAGTTACAAAAGAGATGGAAGTGGGTCAGAGAACATGACAACGACGATAAAAAAACCCTAACGATGGGGGAAAACCCTAATTCAGAAAACTATGGAGGAGCGACGAAGATAGAAAAATAGAGTCTGGAAGTCCTGATCGAAGACATTACAGGTCAACAAGAAACAAAGGGTGAAGAAGAAGAAGAGGTCAATGAAGAAAATGTAGGAGAAAACCAAGTCACGGGTCAAAAAAGGAAAATACCAGAAGCTCCAAGCAAACAAACTGGAATGGAGATCATGTTACCTCATATCCCAAACACCATAGTTGTAGTTGAAGAAATGCTAGGAAAAGTGGTGAAATTGAAGTATGTAGTCCATGATGTAACATACACGACAAATTTTCCAGACCTTGCACAAGAAATCTATTTAGAAATAAAGGAGGAGGCATGACTCTAAGGAAAACCAATTTTGGAGCCATATAATTCGAGCATTATGAACTTACTAGAGATACCACATTTCAAGCGTGGTAAGAACATGGGACACTGTGTGAAACAATTGCTGGTGAGGGTACATGGAGGTATCATGTGGATGGACAGGCCGGTCCATATAGATGTATAGCTCATAGCAAAAATCATAGGGTTTCCAACCAACGAGGTAAGACCAATGGATTACTTAGAGAACAAATCCAGGGATAAGGAGATTATATAAGAAGCCAAAGCACAATTTGGGACAAACGAGGGAAACAAGGGTATAGTGATAAAGGACATCAATGACCTTGCAACAGGTTTTTCCATGAAACTTATGGCCTGTAAAAATTTGAGGAAGTGTAGAAATGAAGAGGCCTCGACATGAGTCATATATGTAGCTGCGCAATGTGCAAAGGGTATAATATTCAATTGGGCACCCTATTTGCTGAACTAGTTTTTGATAGACTACATGGATGCAAAAGATAATGGGACAAAATTCCATTGTCTTGGCTATCTATATTGATAGCATTGATAGGATGGCAGGAACCCAAATTCACAACCTTTCTGGACAGAAAAGGGAAATGTTGTGCAGCGTGGTATGTAACCTTATGGTAGGAAAAATACACTAAGAACCAATAGGCGAACTGCGTAGTATTTGAAATGTTCCTAGAAGATATGCAACAGAAGACAAATAATGTATGGAGAATCCTGATTGAAGTATTCAAGGAGAAGAAAGGCATTGCCAACTTTAAGGCTTCAAGACACCACATGTGGATTCAGGCCAGAAGACATCCAAAGAAGAAGTGGCTCGAAATGAGGTACTGCACAACACGAGAGGAAGTAGAATGAATACTAAAGGACTGTCCTGTGTAGTGGAAAGTTCCAGCAACACAAAAGAAAGGAACAAAACCTAAGAAACAAGTAGAAGTAGGTCCATCAAAGAAGACATGTAGTCCAACATAGAATACAAGGAAGGCTACAGAGCGTAGTCAAACCTCAGGAAGTAATGCAACAATAAGGAAGACAAGAAGAAAGACATTGTGTCGAGGGTAGAAGTGAAAAGGAGAATATGTAAAGGGAGATAACACTCAGAAGAAGGAGGTACAAGATGAAAAAATAAAAAAGAAGGAAGCAGAGGCGCAGACCTCAACCCCAACCAAGAAGAGGATTGTAACACATGAGGGAGAAATTAGGAAGAAAATGAAGTACCACAAGACTCCCCCAGTACTCACTATCACAAAAGACGATGCATAATTGTTGGATCATGTTGTCATTGATGCCAATTGTTTGATTATTTTGGAGATTGGTGGATCATATGTCATTGATGTAAATGGTTTGATTGATTGATGTAAAGTAATTGATTGATTGATGATTGATGAACAACGTATATGCATTGTCCTTGATGAGAATGATATATGTCAAAGTGGAAACCAATTGATAAAGATGGATCATTGATATGATGCATAGATGAAGATGGATCAATGAGTTGTCATTGATAGATGATGATGCATAGTTTGTTTTATGAAAAGATGACTCATTATTGTCTTATCATGATTGATAAGGTGCACAAATGGATGAACTCCAAAGTGGTCGCCTTATGGT
>CBVK0100437395.1:0-11738 GCA_900067695.1 Picea abies | reverse complement strand
TTCCCGGGGTCGTAACTTTTGCATACGATCTCCGTTTTAGGCGTATGATAACTCGTTGGAAAGGTATTGTCGAGGAGATTCATTTTGGGGGCTCAATCATGCCTTTGGATATCATTAAGAACCTTGATCTCAAAAAACCTTCATTTGGGCCCTCAAAATGGCCCTGGAAGTTAAAACCTGCTAAAAATAGTAAATTGCCAAAATTGCTAGAAAGCCGTTTTGAGCCATTTGGAAAAGCTGGGTGGCCACCGATATCCACTTGGATCAATACCTTACCACCTTCATGAGTTTTCAGCGGTTATGTTTTCATCATTGCGCCAATTGACAACTGGCTCATGCGAAAGCACAGGCTTTTCATTTTTCCTGTTGAAATCTTTTCGGTAGTTAACCATGCTTTTGCTTTTCCCTTTTAACTGCTGGGAACAAAGGCTTTCGGTGGTTAATGAGCGCGTTGTAGGCTCGCCTAAACCACCGAAACCTGAGATTCTGTCTTTTGCTTGACCAAACCAAATCAAAAGTTCTTTCTGAGCTTATTTACAGATAATAGACTCTCTAACCTACCTACAAAAATTTAGAAATAAATTTTGGACCACAACCTATCACCTCAAAAGAAAAATTTCCACCAATTTATTTGAGGAGATAACAAATACAATAAAGAAATTAAACTTGGAGACAACACCTCATCCAAAACCATACCCTTTAGGATGGATATGTGACAATGCAAAGTTGCATGTAACAAGAAGGTGTAAACTCAGATTTGCCATTACTGCAAACTTTATAGATGAGGTAGAGCTTGATGTCATTCCATTGGATATATGTGGTATTGTTTTGGGAAGTCCATATTTGTATGATAGGAGAGTTGTCTTTCATAGACATGAGAACACACATCATTTGTTTAAAAATGGAGTTGAATACATTGTTAGAGCACATAAAAAGAAGATGAACATGTCACTTGTAAATCCTGGACAAATGAAGATATTAGTGAATGCTAGTAAGAATTTTGTTCCCTTGATGATAAAACCAAAAGAGAATGTTGAAAAGGAAGCCTTCCAAGGATGTGATTCAAAACTGAAGTCTGATTTATATGAGGTTATTAATGCTCATGGTGAGATGTTTCAGGAACCGAAATGATTGCCTCCAAAAAGAGGAGTCCAACATGATATTTCTTTGCAACATGATTGTCCTCTTCCAAACATTGGTATGTACAAGATGTCAGTGATGGAAAATGAAAAAATTAAAAAACAAATCCAAGAGTTGCTTGACAAAGGGTTTATTCGGTCAAGCACTTCGTTGTGTGGGTCATTGATTATCTTAGTACCAAAGAAAGATGGTACATGGCGCATGTGCATTGATTTCAGAGCCTTGAACAAGATTACGGTAAAGAATTGTTATCCTCTTCCTCCTATTGATGATTTGCTTGATCAGTTAAAAGATGCCAAGTATTTTACTAAGTTGGATTTGAGAAGTGGAAATCATTAGATTAGGATTGCTGAGGGAGACACATGGAAGACAACTTTCAAAACCAAGCAAGGTTTGTATGAGTGGATGGTAATGCCATTTGGTCTTTGTAATGCTCCTGTTACATTCATGAGAGTTATGAATGATGTGTTGGGACCTTTTCTTGATGATTGTGTGATTGTTTACTTGGATGATATCTCAATTTTTAGCAAGTCATGTGAAGAGCATGTCAAGCATGTGAAATAGGTACTAGATGTCTTACAGAAAGAGGAGTTGTTCTTGAAGATGTCTAAGTGTGAATTTGGCAAGACCTCACTTGTCTACTTGGGTCATATTGTGGGAGGAGGAGAATTGAAGATAGATCCTTCCAAGGTCAAAGTCAATGTGGATTGGCCCCAGCCCAACAATGAAATAGAGGTGAGAAGATTTTTGGGAGCAACCCAATATTGGAGGAAGTTTATTGCTAACTTCTCTTACATTGTAGCTCCATCACATGCTTTGACAAGTACTAAATTTTTTTTTCAATGGGGAGGCAAGCAACAAAATGAATTTGATGAATTGAAGGAAAATATTAGTTCAACCTCTGTTCTTGCACTTCCTGATTTGAGATATCCATTTGAGATCAAAACAGATGCAAGCAATTATGCAATGGGAGCAGTCTTGTTATAGCATGGTAAGCCCATTTGTTTTCATTCAAATTTTTTTAATGGAGCAATGATTAACTATCCTACCTATGATACGGAATTGTATGCATTGTTACAAAGTGTGAAGAAGTGGAAACACTACTTGTTGGGAAAAGAAACTATCATTCACACAGATCATCAACCATTGCAATACTTACAATCACAAACCAAGCTACAACAAGCAAGGCACTTCATATGGATGGGATTTCTTTAACAATTTCACTTGGTTATCAGGTATAAGAAGGGCATTTTTAATAAAGTTGCTGATATGCTTTCTAGGCCTATTGTTAGTGCTTTAGTTATTCTTAAGCATAATTCTATCATGCATGAGAGCTATGTTGAGCAGTATGCTTTAGATTCTGGTTTTAAAGAATTTTATGCAACTTTATGTGATTCTAACTAAGTTGAGGAATTGGACTATCATGTACATGATAAGTTATTGTATCGCCTTGGCAAGCTTTGTATTCCACATGGTAAGAGAGTCAACATCATAAGAGAAGCACATTCTTCTCTTATTGCTAGTCACTTTGGTGTAGGCAAAACAATGGCAAACTTGCAAAGGTATTGTTATTGGCCTAAGATGAATGCAAGTGTTTCAAGATATGTAAGAGGACGTTCATTATGTGCTACAAGCAAGCCTAGCAACATAAAGTTGGGTTTGTATACTCCACTTCCGGTACCTACTTGTTCTTGGGAAAGCATCTCTATGGATTTTGTAGGAGGTCTACCTATGTCAAGAAAGAGTCATGATTAACTTTTTGTTGTGGTTGATCATTTAAGAAAAATGTGTATTTTGATGCCTTGTAAGAAACATGTTACAGCTGAACAAATGACACATATGTTCTTTCAAAATGTTTGAGTTCATTTTGGGTTGCCCAAATCCATTATTTATGATCGATATTCTCAATTTGTTGGGAGTTTTTGGTCAAGTTTATGGGCACTCATGGATACCAAGATGAAAAAGAGAACCACTTTTCATCCACAAACAAATGGTCAGACATAGGTGGTGAATAGAATGGTACTACATATTCTTCGTGGATATTGCAACACGTATCATAAGCTTTGGGATGAGCATTTACACTACATTCAACATGCTTATTGTTATCTCCTAAAATAGCACCGTCATTTTGGTCAGGTTTTATGGTGGATAGCATGGCTATTGATAGTTTCCTCAATTCATTGTAGAGTCTTTTTAGCTGCAAAAAGTTAGTTACCAGGCATCTCCGACTTACAGCCTAGGAGAGTTTCCTGGAGTGATAACACTTATAACCGAGTAAAGCATTCCTCAACTCAAACTTCTCCATTTGAGGCTTGTTTCGGTTATTTACCAAAGTATCCTTTATATTTTATCTTTGGGAAAGATGTGGCTATTGATGGTCATAGTGATGTTGACAAGGCCAAGAAGTTCATTGAACAAGTTCAGTTTGTGCATCAAACTGTTCAAGAACAGTTGGAAAAGAGCCAAGCCAAGTACAAAGCAAGACATGGAAAGCATTGTGTTGATCACAAATTCCAAGTTGGAGATGAAGTTTGGATTTACATTTGAAAAGAGAAGCTTGAAGGACAAGGTAAAAAATTGAAACCACTTAGATATGGTCCTTTCAAGATACTTGAAAATATTGGGAACAATGCCTTTCGTTTGGATTTTCCTCCTGATATGCATATTTATGTTGTTGTTAATGTTGAGAACTTGAGATTGTATGAGCCTCCTCTGATTGATGATCAAGGAGATCATGTTCAAATTCCATCAATTGAAGATTTCTCTCCAGATTTTCTTTCAGAATTGCATGAAGATACAATCCTTGACAGGAAGACAAGGTCTTCAAAGCACTGGGACGTTGATTACCCTTGTATTGGTCTCAAAGGCACCAATCCAAGAAATGATAGATAGATTGATGTTGTGAAGGTGAGGGAATTGTACCCTCATCTTCAGATAGACTGAAAGTAGTCTTTTGGAGGTCCAAAAGCTTCCTAATGGGGAGGACTTATCTAGGGGATCAAATTTTGCTTAAAAATAAAAGTGCTCAGAATCGCTTCAAAACAGACACGTGTGTAGGCCTCATCCTCACGATCCCAATGCAACTTGAACAGGTTCAAACAAATTTCATATGAGAAAGAGATCATGTTCTTTTCATTTTGCCAAACATGCAAAATTTTTCTGACAGTGCAGTCCATACAGTGCTGACGTGGCAGTTGACCGTACAGACCATATGACCATACATTGACGTGGAGAATGAGATAACATTCTGACTGGGTAGGCTATGTGGCAGATAAGTGGGAAAATCGACTGCTGACATGTGTTATAGTTGTTGGCAAGTTGTATGGTGCCACGTGGCACCCCTCTAGTGAGTAAAATGGATGAAGTTCGTGGGGGTCGAACCCCCGACCTTCGGATGGCACGTAAAATCTTTGGCAGGGCCTGTGCTACCAGCCCACCCATGGTGTTACTTAGCCATATGGCGTGTTTAAATTTATTTGAATTAGAGTTATGGTTTGGGCAACAGACTAAAGGCCCTAGCCCCCCAGTTGATGCAATGTGAACATACAATATGACCTTTGGCACACGTGTGGACCATCACAATAGTGTTAAGCCCTCGATCACATATCTCTTTAGCACATGACCACACACCTTCACGCGGAGGAGCTAGTCGACGGGTGTGCAAAACCGTTAGGTCGTTGGCCACATGGGGCCATACGACTAGGTTCTTCGCCGAAGATTGGGCTCGGCGCAAACAATCCTACATTTTTGCCCATTTTGTGGGATCATGGCCTGTGCTAGGTTTTGGCATGGAAAACACATAGAGGTCGAGTTATTCTGACAGTGGGTGAAATTTGGTGACCATGTACAATAATATTGAAGGGGAAAACTTCTAGGAGGTGTAACTTCTTCATTTTTTGGCCAAACCAGGTGCCGAAAAAGCCCAACTATGGGTTTTTGGACATTCTAGAGTCATTGAAGCCATCTATTTTGTATTCTAAGCACTGTAAAATAATTTTTTTAAGCATAATGAAAATGATCCAAGGGAAGCTAGACCAAGAGATGTAGCCCAAGAGGGGGGTGAACTCCTTTATCCTTTGCTATGTTATGTGTTCATTATTAATGGTTTTTATATGTCTGATATGATGCTAATGATTAAGTAAAAACTCTTTAAACTTATGTTTTAGTAACTTGATCCAATTACCCAAACAAATACCATTTTTACACTTGCAATTTAAAGGAAACAAACCCATTTCAATTTTAGATCATTGGTAGAGGGTGTTCATGGTCGTGTTTAGTGAAGTGGCCTAACTATCCAAGTCTTCCATGGTCTGAGCATGGGTTTGAGGAGGGGACATGGGGAAAATTGAGGGAGAGTGTACAACCTAGAATAAGGATGATGGTGGGATAGGGGACCAATAGGGGGGCAAGAAAGGGGTTGGTCCATAGAAAAATAGGGTTAAAAAGGATAGGTACCATTGCGATCAGTATGAAGAAAGGAATCCAATGGGATAGGTCTAAAATAGGGGGGTGGGAAAGGGGTCAGGACACAAAACAATAGGATTACAAATGATAGGTACCACTGTGATGAAGATGAATAGAGAAATCTAATGGGATAGGTCTCAGATAAGGGTGCGAGCGACCCTAGACTTTTTTTTTTACTCCTGCAGAGTTATACTCTGATCTGAAGAATACTATAGTGTTGAAAGGACCAAATTCTTAACAGGAAAAAATGTGTAGTAATTTTGCAGCCAGAATGCATGAGGTAAAGTTGCACAACAATAAATCTTGTCTGTTCTATTTCTGTTTCCATCCCAAGGGTTAGGGTATTCAAGGTTTCTACAAACAAGGGTTTTCCTTATGCTATAACTCCTTGATATACGTGCGGGGTCCAACAATAGTACTCGACCCAATATCTCAGGGCATCAACTAGGAAGGCTAGACCATGCCCTTAGACATACTACCTGACTACCCATGTATATGAGAGTATCTTCCCGAGTGTTTTTCTCAGTGGCACTATTGCAGCTAGGCGGTCGATTGGTTTATCTACAAAGGGATTCAAGATATCTAGGCCGATCTATATATAAGTGTTGTATGATGCACTACCACTCGAAGGGGTACCAACAAGGGTTACAAGGGTGGCCAACGATGTGTGCTTAAATATCACTTGTAGTTCCTGCATGTATGCTTCCCCGACCATGGATTTATGCTTTGAATGACAGATCTCTGTAGCTTTAATATGCCATAATACATCTCTACCCTGAAAAAAAATAACCCAAACTTTTCTACCAAGGAAAGTGCTCTGATACCACTTGTAAGGTACCAAATCTATTATAATAGCCAAAACAAAAATATTGTAGAGAATAACAACGGAACAACATAGTAAGTGAAACCACAACATATAAATAATACCTTTATTGATAGGAAACAATGTTCACTTGCCTCTTCAATGGGGAAACCTCCAATAGAGCAACACTCTATTACAATAATTCTCAAGACAAGCTATCAAATACCTCCTACTCTTATTTATACTAATTATATCTTCTAAAGAAAATTCTAGAGGAAGATCTTTCTAGAAGCATAAGCTTTTATTAGGTCTTCTTACATTGACTTATTCTCCTTTATTTAATAGGCCTTATTAACTAATTTTGACCTTTATTACATATAAAATATATCATACTAACTAATGACCCATGAAGAGGGGTTAGGATCGGATCCTAATAGGGTGAATAGGGAATGAGAGGTGATCAGGTGTAGGGAGTAAGTGAATGAGAGGGGATCAAGATTAGGTGTAGGGAGCGAGTGTAGTGAGAGGGAATCAAGATCAGGTGTAAGGAGTGAGTGAATGAGAGGGGATCGAGATCAGGTGTAGGGAGTTGGTGAAGTGAGGAAGGGGAAATGGGTGTGGCATTGAGAGGATTTGAGGAGTGAAGTGGAATATAGAAATAAGACTAAGTATGATGGAATGTGGGAATATGACTTGGAATATAGAAATAAGACTCATGGTATATGAGATAAGAAGAGAAGAAGACTAAGAGATGAAGTGTGGACTAGTGTAAAAGAGACTAAGTACAAGAATATAAGTAAGAGAAAATAATATTAGATGAAAGTAATATGAAAGTAAAAGAGAGGAAATTGAAAGTACCGAGAGATAAATCAACTCCGTTGCACATGTGATAAATGCTCTTTTATGGGAGATCGAGTAGTTGGAAAAAAACGTGGATATCTTTGGCATACAGACTCCAATTTTAATTTTGTGAAATGCATGATGAAGTTGAGATTGAGGGATGCACCATGAGCTTATGATTGTTCAAAATTTGGTTATTTTGATATAATTTTTTTTATTAATCAAAGAGCAGAAAATTGAGGTGACCATATTTTTGATCAACAACTTGAAAATCAGGGCACATGCGCCACATACCTTCTTTGTTAAGTACCATGAAAACATTAGAAGAATAAAGGCTTGTAATAGGGAAGATGACACCCACAACTAAAAACTCTTGAACAATTTTCTTAATTTCATTTTTTGTGTGCAAATAGGTGATGATAATGGTGAACATTGGGAGGAAGACTACCAGGGACAAGTGGAATGGAATGATCACGAGGGCCACAAGACGGTGGGATTCCCTGGGGGTTGTAAAAAACATATTGGTGTTTGGAGAGGATAAGTTACATGTCGAGATGAAGAATGGGAGAGGGTTTCTCAAATGATTGAATGGCACAGAATTAGGAAATAATGCCAAAATGACCCTTTTTGAGGATATTCTCCAATCAGTGTGAATTGACAATCTTGGGGGAACTTACCATGGTGCACTGGAACTTGTACCTCTGTCCATCTTGTTGGAAGCTCATGTATAATTCCTTGAATTCCATGGTGATGGGGCCTAGTGTGCATAACCATTCAACACCCAAAACAATGTCACGAATGCCCATTTCAATAGCAAACATGTGGGATTTCAGATTATAAAGACCAATTTGTAGGTACACATTTTCACAACAACTCCCATACTTCATGGAACCACCATTATCAATCATGATTTGGAATTTATTTACTGCATGGATATATCAAAGGGTCATCTGAGTGATTCGAAAATGAATAAAATTATGGGCGCTTCCACTGTCGATGAGAATAATGACTTTTTGATGCTCGATATATCCAATTAACTTAAGGATTTGGGGAGATGAGATAATAGTGAGAGAATATAGAGGAGGGGTTAAACTTCTGGTGGATCAAAGGGATGGTTGTTATCATTGGTCTGGGGCAGTTCTTTAGGAGGGGAAACATCACCATCATATTTAGAAATGTCCTAAAAAATGGCCATAAGAAGCTTTTTCTCCTTACATTTGTGCCCCGAAAAATATTTTTCATCATAGTTGTAGCAAAGACATCAACACAAAGTTTGATCAAGTCATCAAGGATGTCATGTAATGAGAAATAATGTTCCATTTGAGTGACCCAACCTGTGGAGTCTGAGCCATCAAATTTATTCACCTTAACTTTAGGTAGAGGCAAGTCACGAGTAAGGGGGTTAGAATGAAAGGTTATGGAATGCGATGAGTCGACGCCCTATTGGTGTGAAGGTTGTTTAGAGGAGAAAGGACCCTAGGATTTATGAACCAATGCAATCAAGGTTTTCATATTGGCAGAAATTCTATCAAGTGTAGTGATCCTAGAATTTATGGTAGCAATGTTTGAAGTAGGTTGAGTGATATCATGCTTGTTCTAGGCTTGGGATATGTTGAATGCATTTTTGAGGTTGTTGAATGACTTGTATAGGGTAGTGATGCAGTTGTCAAAGTCTTGGTTGTGGGTGGCTATCGTGAAGCTAAGCTGGTAATAATAGGGTTGGTGAGCCGCACAAAAAGGGATTATGTGAGAGTGGTATCACTGCGATTAGTGTGAAAAGATAAATCTAATGAGATGAGCGCGCCCAAATAAGGGTTCCAGAGAGGGTGGGTGGGTCACACAATTTTTTTTTATGAGGGAGGGATACCACGACGATTAGTGTGAAGAGAGGAATCTAGTGGGATAGGTCCCAAATAAGGGTGTTAGTGGGACCATTATACTCTTGTTGATCAACATTTGCTAATCAATGTTCAAGTGTCGTGGTAATACTTACTCATTCTGTATTTCCCACACTTTGTCATTTTATTTGCAAAATGTGGGTTGCAAGAAGAACCCTTATTATTATCTCAAGTCTGAAATCTTGTAATCTCGCAAGTCCCCAAGTTCCCATACTTAGTCACTTTTCCACTTTCCACCACTTCACAAGTCAATACTTAGCCATTTCTTCATTTGCGGGAGTCCTATTGTAGAAGTGAAAATCATCCCTAAGACCCACAATCCCACAACCCACAACCTCCAAAATGAACCCACCAAATTATGCATTATGCAAAATGAACCATCCTTCTCAAACTTAGTTTATTTCATGAATGTAGTTGCGGGGGATTCCCCCTCATCTTCCCCTTTCATTCCCACATCTCGCAACCCACAATTTTGCAATCTCGAAAAAGACCTTCACATCATGCATTTTTCACTTTCCATACTCAACCAATTTTCATTAATCCCAACACATGATCACATTTTCCAAGAACATTAATTATCTTACTGCCAGATCAATCATCACACATTATGAATTAATACCATTATTTATGTGACGCGAATCTCGTAAAAGCTCCGCTTTAAATCCAAATGAAATTAGTAATTAACATTTATGAACTAAGAGTTATGGAATATGGTATCAAGGCAATACATGGTGAGTTTAGTAATGTATTAAATTCATATTGTAAAGAATATTGCTTCGACAAAATCGCCACCTATTCATTGAGTTAATTTTTGCAAAGTATGTCGAATAAGAAAAATCAACTATATTGCAAAGATACCATCAACATTTTGGAATGAGAAGACCATGAATTCAAGTGGTCTGAAGGTTTCAAGTGGTATTCGACGCTTTCGCCCCGAGAGAGAAAATCAAACAAATTGTTGACTTCTAGAATTGCACTAGCTGGGTGTATGCCAGAGGTATTTTGTTAGCCTACGACTTACCTTAACGATCACTAAGTCTAATTATCACCTATATTTGTATTATTCATTTAGGATATCAGTAATATATCCTCAAGTGATGACTAATGAGTTAGTTAATATTTCCTAGCCTAGTCATCATGTATGATTTTAGGATCTAGAGAAAATCTCTCTATTAGTTGGCATCACCCATTGTACTATAAATATGTAACATTGGTGTGAATACAAAAAAAAGAGTTGGCTAGTGAGCCTTTTCCGCCATCTTGTTGTTCCTGTCTATATTTTGTCAATTGATATCAGAGCCATGGTGATAATATCAGAGCCTCTTAGTTTTAAGGAGCAGAGCATGATTGATCCTCTATGATAATGGTTAATGATAGTTTCTCATAGGAATTTTTGTAATATCCTCCATGGGAGTACTCCATGGAATTTAAAAAAAAATCAAAGTAGATAAGGAGGCTTCACTGGTCTAATTTTGACAATCCAAGCATACAACCATCAATCTGGATATTGAATTTGATGTCCGTGGATTTTGAATCTGGTGTCAATATCATAGGTGACTTCTCTGCTATATGGAAGCACGAGACTCTAGGAAAATGAATAAATCAATGACCAACAAACTGTCTGGATTGTATGTAGAATTGTTGACTATTGTGAATTGTCGTCGCCACCAAAGGTATTTCTAAATCTCTTATAATTGTTTGCTATCAGATCCGAGTGATAGATCTGCATGATAGATCTGAGTCAAGCCTGTGTATGTTGCTATCAATGTTTGAGTCATTTTTTTTTGTTTTAAATTGACGGTGCCACTCTTTATAATGAAATCGGGCACCCTTAAGAGCCAATGCATTGTGGTTGTTTATTATATCTGGAAATGGCTTAAAGATTTGCCCAACAATTAGTGATCTGCGAAATTCAACCTGGAAAGATGGGATTGGAATACAAAGTTAATAGATAGTTGGTGATCGCTGGCTCCATTATTTAAATTATGTATCATTCTCTAGAAGAGACAAATCATGTTAAAGCTTGTGGAATGGTAGCGTTGAACAAAGGATAGTTGTCACAACTTGTAATGTTGTTTTCTTCTCAACAGGAATTGAACACAGAATCTTGACCTTCGTGGATTGGCTTGGTTGAAGAGTCCAATTCTGATACTGTCTATGTAATTCCAACCAAACAATGATCAAATCCTCACCTCTTCATGCAATCAAATGGACGAACATTTTCTAGTGGATATTTTAATACTCAAGTAATAAAAAAATCTACGTCAACCTTGGTGGCTAGTGTTGGACACACTTACCACACTTGGAGGGGCGGGGGGGGTGTGTGTGTGAATGAGTGTGGGGATATTTTTTCCAAAAATTCCCTCTTACACAAAACTCATTAGTTAGCATTAGACATTTACTCATTACTCATTGCTGTCATTAATAATCAGTTAGATGTGAATACACATTAGCAACATATATCAACAATATATCATCAACAAATCATCTCCACAAGGAACACNATTTTTCTTTTTATTATGGACTTCAATCCGGGGGTTTTTCAGCAACAACTTAATATCGTACAACTCTATGAGAGCACCAGCTCTATATGC
>CBVK0100437394.1:0-11739 GCA_900067695.1 Picea abies | reverse complement strand
GAAGAGTTGGTGGACGTAGCCCTAGGTTGGGGGTGAACCACGTATATCCTATGTTGTGGTTGCTTTGTGCATTGTGAATGTTTTATTGTTTATATGATTACTTCTTAGTGTAACGATGTATGCTTAGATGAATATGATAGCTTAGTTCCTAATGATGTGAATAAGATGCTAGATTTGATCTATGTTGATATGCTTAGTGCTTGAATATATTAGATCTAGACGAATATTGCGATGCTCTGTAATTAGGATTTATCTGTGTTGTAAACAAAGGCTAAATACTAATGAACTATAACTGCTAAGTGCTCTGTTAAGGTGTTACAATCACAGATCTGTGTCCCAGCCAAGGTTGCATACACTGGAGTCCTGCAACCACCACTGCCTCTACCTCGGGTGAGACTTCATCTTCTTCACAGGTGTTGCCAAAAGGGCCGATAGTTAGGGTTTTGTTGGTGCGTTGTTGAAGCGTTGAACCCTGGGTCTGCCCCTCTGTGCCAACAAATGGTTCCGTTGCCGGGAGCCAAAACTGTGATTGCTGGGAACTGAGGAAAATAAAGAAAGCTCTGTGCATATATCTATTGCGTTAGTGCGAAGTACTCTACTTGATTTGCAAAGCTCTATGCTAAGAAAGGAATCAGATCTGAAGAAAAGAGGTAAGATCTTGAAGCTTTGTGCTCTGAGAAAGGTGCGTTGTTGAAGCGTTGAACCCTGGGTCTGCCCCTCTGTGCCAACAATTTTCATCGTCGTCATCATCTTCCTCATCATCGTCACTTCCATTGTCACCACTGTCATCATCATCATGATCGAAAATATAGCCTAAACATATGTTTATCCTCGAGAGCTTTTGTTTTAAGACTTGTAAGATCAATTAAATGAGTTTAATGGTTGAATTTGGTAGATTGAGGTGTATATTGAGTTCTGAAGTAATATTTCTATTAAGATATATATCAAGGTTTGTTATCAATATGTTTATATGTTTATGATTTTTTTTATAATGATATGTCTTATCGAGGTGCTTACTTATGCTATCATTGAGATAAGCATGTGTTTATGTTATGGAATTACTTTTGAGAGAAGATTGAGGTTGATCAATGTGTGACTTGATAATGAAATCTAGTTTTAGTTTTGATTTTACATACTGGTAGATAGTAATATTTTTCTTTTTAGTTATCCTTTTCTTATTCTAATTTAACTAAACACTTGATTTAGCATAATAAATACTACTTTGTAAAATAGGTTTGTTGTATGATAGGAAAAACCATGGTATTTGTGCAACAATTTTGATTGAATAATTTTCTGGTATCAAAAGTTCTTTCTAATATCATTTGGTTGTTTTTACCCATATAAAAGTGTAAGAAAACTTAGTTCCCCTTAATACTTGTCTTGGAAAACCCTAATGGGTATCAAAAGTTCTTTCTAATATCATTTGGTTGTTTTTACCCATATAAAAGTGTAAGAAAACTTAGTTCCCCTTAATACTTGTCTTGGAAAACCCTAATGGAAAATAACTTTCACTAGGGGAAATGCTTATTTTTTTTTAAGATCGTAAATTTTGTATGGCTTGATGAAACCATGGAGTAATGCCTTTGTTATTGGTTTATTATTAGCATTATTGTTTTCAATGTATAATTAGTTGTGTATGCATGCTTCACCTCGTCAAACATTTATTTCCAATTCTTAGTTATTTCAACAATATCCATATTGTATATTATCATTTTGAATAGGCACTTCATTGTAACAATATCCATATTGTATATTATCATTTTGAATAGGCACTTCATTGTATACATGATATTGTGAATGTGTCCAACATCACAGACACTTTATATCCTAGATTTTGCTTTAGTGCAAATAAAAATGTTATACTGTCATCTGTATATTTATATAATGCATGTTGGTTTTGATATGTGTGGTAAAGGACATTGATAACTCCATAAATTAGCCCTAATTTTGGTTTCCTATACTCTTGGCATAACTATCTGTTGATGTTTGAATCTGTTAGGACCAGAACCACAACCTCATGAGGATATGAATCCTCCTATGTTTTTATAGAGGTGGTACTCCNNNNAACCTCATGAGGATATGAATCCTCCTATGTTTTTATAGAGGTGGTACTCCTATTTGGATAAAAGATATATCTTGAATATCTTGGATTAGGAGAATTCTTAGGCAACAAACCCTAGATATTTATTACTTGAATTTATTCAATAAAATGGTTCTTCAATAAACTGATATGATCTTTATGTGCAACAAGGAATCTCTTTAAAATAAGAAAATATTGAAGAAGGGCTTCAATATCATAATTTCTTTGTGATCAAGATCACAATCTTCTTAATCACATATAAATGCATCCATATATTCTTCACGAGAAATAGGAGATAATTATTTTATCATCTCAAAGAATTTTAAAAGAGTATTACTATTAAGATCAAAAAATAATTTGATAGATCAATTTCAAATATCTCATACTTAAGACTCAAAGTTACAAGATATGATAGATCAATTTCAAATATCTCATACTTAAGACTCAAAGTTACAAGATACAATCGAAATAAACCTCGTAATTCTTTGTGGAGTTTTATTCATGAAATATGTTCTTCAGTAAAAAATATCTAAGAGTCATGTATATGGATGTAAATACTCCATGATCATATAAGAAAAATATTTTGAAGAATACAAGAAGAACACTCAAGAACTCAGCCTTGTGCCCAATTCAGAGATTCAAGCATAAAGCTATGAGAAATGGTGTAGAAGAATAGAAAGAGTGAAGAAGATGGAGATCCATTTTCGTTGATCAGAAGGATGGTTGTATATTAATGGTTGTAACTTCTTCTTCTTCTGATCTTCTGCCCTTGCCCCTCTGATAATTCTCATTGATCCGCCCTTGATGAAACACTTATTCTCTTTAAAAAATAGATTTTCTAACTACTTGAGTAGTTAGAATTTTTCCTTTCTTGAATTTTCCGTACACTTTTCTTATTGAAATATTCTCTTTAATTAATGACTCATTAAGTGTTTTTTAATGAGTTCACATCATTAACATTGACATCTTTAAAATGGGTCCCTTCCGTTTTTAATAAAAGTTTTTTAAATAAACTTTTATTTTCAAAATTTAATTAATTACTCTTTCAAAGAGGGGGATTGTGTTTTAATTTTATGGAAGTGATAATCAACTTTTCAACCATGGAAATCATTTCATATGTGATATTAGTCATCTTAGCTTTCCAACGATATAAATTTTTCCCAAATCCGTTTCCCATGTTAGCACATGAAATGAACCGGGGTCAATTCCACCTCATTTTTTACTTTTGTTTGGGTTTAGTTGAAGTCACATGGTCAATTTAGTCTTATGTATAAAATATTTTAGTCACTTCAATAAGATAAGTCTAAGGTCATTATATCATGTTTTAATAAGCCTAGGGGTCTTGTTATGCTACACATATAAGGTTCCTTAAGCTTTTAAATCAAGTTGGTACCTTTATGACTTGTAGCCAATCAACTTCAAAGGTCACTGCAAAAACTCCTAATATTTCGCAGCATCACATCACTTCTGTCACATCACTGCAAAAGTGTTGAAACAGAGGTTTTGCAGCCAATATGTTGCAAAAGTGCATGATTTCAAATTTTTGGTTGATTAAATGACATGGAACTTGCACAAGATAATGACGAGGAGTAGAGTTTTGGTCATGTCTTATGTGATTTGAAGATTTCAAATAGTAAAATCCTATTCGCTCTGAAATTCCTGGGCGCTACAAAACTGCATTGCCAAAAATCTGATTGCCATTGAAGCCCGCCATTATCTTTTTGATTTTTTACCAGCAATCATGTCATCTGAGAAACAACAACTAAGTGATTAAAAAATGGTCAAATGAGGTCTTATTTTTGGTTTGCTCAAATTTTGAAACTGACAAGTAAAGGGTTTTGAAATTCTCCATTCAGATTGTTTTTTTAGATATGGAGCAAGTATGCAACGATCTAATTTCATAAAACACAAAGGATAACACCATCATAAATACTATACATGATTAAAATCAGGTTTTAAAGTAAGACAATCAAGAAAAGAGATTTCGTAGCGAAATATAATACGCTGCAAAATTTCTTGTAGCAACAGTTTTGCAGCGAACTGGTACTGTGAAAAATTGTATTGTCAACATATCTTCTAAATGAAGATCTAGGTTTTACTCAAATTTTTTATGGAGAAGAATTATAATGTTATTTACTTGCTGAAAAAAATCAACTCGACCCAGTTTACCATTTGAGAGAAAATTTAAAAACATCATCTACCAAAGTTTTGCAGCGAAAGTGCACTGTGAAATTGGACAAATTTCTAGAATTTGACTTGGTGGAGCTCCAACGTGGAAATAACGACCCCAAATTGAGTTGGATGATAAAGTTTGAATATTTTTCTATCAAATCCCATGATTTTCTCTTCAGTTAGCACATTTTTAGTTGGTCAAAAACAAAATCCTAAAAAGTAAGATCTAGAATTAAATATTATTCTGTTTTCTGTTTCAGATCCTATAATTATGTAACATTTGCTATTTTTGGCAAAACATAAGGATTTGACTCCCTTGGGGGAGGAATAAAGGATTTTTAATGACATACTATATATTCTAATGCTAACACGAGAAAAGGGTTCAGGCCATGATCCAGGAGAGGCTAAAGAGAGCTTGAGGGATAATTTTCCTGTATATGCTTATTTGTAAGCCTGAGGGCCTATGATGTAAATTTTCCTGCCATGCAAGATTCATAAGAGTTATTTATCAGATTGTGTATTCTTTGTTTTCTATTATAGTCTTTCATATTTCTTGAATATAGTGTAGATTTGAAGATCAAAGGTTGCCTGTGATTAATAAATCCATGAGCAACTGAGGATTTGTTGCATCCTGCTTGTTAATCATTGTTTTATTTAAAGTATATTACATTCGTTTTGTAGAGAGGATTCCTTCCTGATGGATGTTCTCCTTTTTGTTATCTTATTAACTTTTCTATCCATCATTCTATGAAACTTTCTCCTGATATGCAACTTTATTACCTTCAATCTACAGAGAGGTTATGACTCCATGCCCAATGGTGAAAGATCACTAATCTACAATGAATTTGTTGCCCTCTCCTTTCTTGTAGAGTCTTGCTGATCCACCTACCAAATTTGATTTAATTATTCAGGTTCTAATGGGTACCGGGCTTATCCTTATAGCAGTCTAAGGGTAACTTCTAGTGATAACATTTTTGACGTCGTTGCCGGGGAATCAAGACACGAAGATATCTTCACTGGGATGTACGACAAAGACTAAGAACAACACTTGATGGTGAACAAGGGATGGTGACAGAACAAACTGCATATTTCACTTGGCGACTCCATACATTTGAAGAACTTGCTGGTGATTCAAATCAAGTTACAAGATCCCATTGAAGAACGAGCTCAGCCAAAAAATGAAAGGAAGACACAAAAATTCCATGTATCAAGTCATAAGCTTCTTTTAGGAACTTATGTTATTTTTTGTCAACTCTTTCTTGTAATTTCCTTCACATATCAGGAGAATCATCCTTTTCTTTGTTTACTCTGATGATCATGAACCTTATGGAAACTTATGTTATTTTTTGTCAGCTCTTTCTTGTATTTTCCTTCACATATCAGGAGAATCATCCTTTGCTTTGTTTACTCTGATGATAATGAACCTTCTGTTGTATACCCCTCCTTGAAAGAAGAAGATTTATCCTCTTCTTACATCATTGATGTTGACCCTATTCCTTCATCTGAAACACATGAGAAAGATGATGTGCATATACTCATATATCCTGAACCTGATTATTCTTGTCATCTTGTAGATAGTAAAGCTGATTCATTATATTCTAACATTTCTGTTGAAGATTACAATCATCCTATTGAACCTTACTTTCAGCCCACTGAAGTTCGGTCTAGAATTAGAGAGAAAAATTTTAAACCTTTAAGGCTGCCATCTTGCCTCCATCCTTACCCTCCCATTTTTTTTGAGTATCTTCCTCGGTTTACTAGAGAAGACCATATCAAATCTAAGAAGCACTTGGGAGATTTTCAGAATGTCATTGATAATTTTGAAATTGTACATGAGGATTTTATTATGAGGACATTTTCCAAATCTTTAGTTGGAAGTGCTTATTTATGGTTTAGAAATCTGGAAGCTTGTTCCATTTGTTCGTGGACTGATTTTAATGGTGCATTCTTGAGATATTGGGGTGGAAACAAATCCTTCGATCATTATTTAACTAAATTTAATGCTTTGAGAAGAGAGGAGGATGAAGCTTTTGCTACATTCAATAGACGGTTTCATAGTTTTTATTGCAGTAGGCCTTTGGAGATCTGGCCTTCTGAAGTTGTTTCCATGGTACAATATACAATATCACAACACCCTGATCTAGTTCTTTATCTCATGGAGAGAAAGTCTATGACCTTGCAACATATGTTCAACGATGCTCAGGAGATAGAATATCATCTTCAAGCATGTGGAAAGCTCTCAGATTAGACTCAAGATGAGGTTTCAAATGCAGATGAAGATAATGAAGTGTATGAGTAGAAGATTGACGATTCTATGAATTTTCTTGAAATTTTCAATGATGATGTTTTTGCAGAGAGTAAAGATCAGTGTTTTGAAAAACAAGCTGTTGTCCCAAATTTTATTGTTGATAATTTTCAAGAGGTTTTTTGTTTTCCTAGATATGATGATTATGATGTTGATTTTCTAGAGCAGCCAATTGAATGTTTTTTATCAAGAAATGTTCATCTTCAACAAACTAATGAAAGAAATCAACCCACATGTCACAGTTACAACATTGCAAATGAACAAAGTAGTGAGTATGCTGAAGGAAATTCTTTGCCTTTATGCTTTTCTTCATATAAGTTGTTGAAAGAGAATTTTAAGGTCATTAATGAAGGAAAGGGATTTGAGTGGGTGCAAAGTCATATAGACTCACTGGAACAAATTGACAACTCTATAATTCAACAACAAACTTCTCATGTTTTTTACGACCATGTAGCTTGTTATATGGATGATTTCGACAGTCAAAATTTTCAGCCTTTGATCAGCTGTGAGTCTTAAAATGAAGGTGATCATGATTTAGTGTCACAACCAACCATGTTATTTTTATAAAAGGATGTTTCATTGCAACATTTTTATGAAAATTTTTAGCCTCTTTATGACAACCATTAGTTGGGTTTTCATGAAAACAAGAGAGCAGTGGGAGGTCTAATACAAAATAAAATCAATGTGCATCCTTATGAAGATCCTTTTGTAGCATCTTTGGAGTTAGTAAGCGGGCCTAATTTTTCATATTTTGTCAATATTGAATTTGTTTTCAAGTTTTTAGATGAATTGCCATTAAGTGAGTTTTTCTTTTTATCCATGAACAAAGACATGCAAGAAGTTCAACCAATGAAAAAAATGCTTGCTTGGTTGCATTGGATTTTTGACTTCACTTGATTGAGAAGCTTATGGTTCAATACAATATTGAATATTGAATATTGTGATGAATAAGCTCATATCCTGAACATCTTTTCAATATTCAGTTTTGGTTTTAGTGTGCATTCAACAATGCTTTCAGTTCTTGAATAAAAAATTGCAAAGGTTTGGAATGAGATGAAAAAAATTCATAGGCCCAATGGACCAAATTGTTGGTCCTTATGGTGAATGTGCAACAGATATGAAGAATCATGATCTTATCAAAAAGCACTTGAAGAAGCTTGAAAATCCATAAATCATAAACATTTTTAGAGGATGAGGCACTGAAACTACGTGGGTTCTTGGAGCCTCACAAGGAGGTCTCCACCCCTAGGAGGAGCCAAATGTTAGCACAAGCAATGCATTGAGGTCAATTCCACCTCATTTTTTTACTTTTGTTTGGGTTTCGTTGAAGTCACATGGTCAATTTAGTCTCATGTATAGAGTCTTTTAGTCACTTCAATAAAATAAGTCTAAGGTCATTATCTCATGTATTAATAAGCCTAGGAGTCTTGTTATATTACAAATATAAGGTTCCCTAAGCTTTTAAATCAAGTTGGTACCTTTATGACTTGTAGCCAATCAATTTCAAAGGTCATTGCAAAAACTCCTAATATTTCACAACATCACATCACTTCTGTCACATCGCTGCAAAAGTGATGAAACATAGGTTTTGAGTGAATACATTGCAAAAGTGTCCGATTTCAAATTTATGGTTGATTCAACGCCATGGAACTTGCACAAGATAATGATGAGGAGTAGAGTTTTGGTTGTTTCTTATGTGATTTGCATATTTCAAACAATAAAACCCTGTTCGATGTGAAATTCCTGGGCGCTGCAGAACTGTGTTGCCAAAACTCTGTTTGGTGTCGAATCC
Organism: Picea abies; assembly: GCA_900067695.1. Taxonomy (NCBI): domain Eukaryota; kingdom Viridiplantae; phylum Streptophyta; class Pinopsida; order Pinales; family Pinaceae; genus Picea; species Picea abies. The sequence continues at coordinate 3,390 of CBVK0100437394.1, read as the reverse complement.
AACCATTGTCTTTCTTATTTTTTACCAGCAGTCATGTCATTTGAGAAACAACAAATGAGTGATTCATAAATGCTCAAGGAAGGTCTTGTTTTTGGTCTACTCAAATTTTGAAACTAACAAGTAAATGGTTTTGAAATTCTCCACTCAGATTGGTTTTTTGGATATGGAGCAAATATGGCACGATATAATTTCATCAAATGCAAAGGATAACACCATAATAAATAATGTACATGAGTAAAATCAGGTTTTAAAGGAAGACATTAAAGAACAAATATTTCACAACAAAATACAATACACTGTGAAATTTCCTGTAGCAACAGTTTTGCAATGAACTGGTACGCTGCGACATTGTATTTTCAACATATCTTCTAAACGACACTCTGGTTTTTTCTCAAATTGTTTGTGGAGAAGCATTATAATGTTATTTATTTTCTGAAAAAAAATCATTGTGACCCAATTTACTATTTGAGATAAAATTTAAAAACATCAGCTACAAAAGTTTTGCAATGAAAGTGCATTGTGAAATTGGACAAATTTCTAGAATTCGACCTGGTGGAGCTCCAACGTGGAAAGAACAACCCCAAATTGATTTGGATGATAAAGTTTGAATATTTTTCTATCAAATCCCATGATTTTATCTTCAGTTAGTACATTTTTAATTGGTCAAAAACAAAATCCTAAAAAATAGGATCTAGAATTAAATATTATTTTGTTTTCTGTTTCAGATCCTATAATTATGTAACAATTGCTATTTTTGGTAAAATAGAAGGATTTGACTCCCTTGGGGGAGGAATCAAGGATTTGTAATGACATCCTATATATTGTAATGCTAACAAGAGAAAATGGTTTAGTCCATGATCCAAGAGAGGCTAACGAGAGCTTGAGGGGAAGTTTTCCTGTATATGCTTATTTGTAAGCCTAAGGGCCCGTGATGTAATTTTTTCTGCCATGGAAGATTCATAAGATATTTTTATCGGATTGTGTATTATTTGTTTTCTTTTCTAGTCTTTCATCTTGCTTGAATATAGTGCATATTTTGAAGATCAAAGGCTGCATGTGATTAATAAATCCATGAGAAACAGAGCATTTGTTGCATCCTGCTTGCTAATCATTGTTTTATTTCAAGTATCTTGCATTCGTTTTGCAGAGAGGATCCCTAAATGATGGATGTTCTCATTTTTGTTATCTTCTTCACTCTTCTATCCATAATTGTATGAAACTTTATTCTAATATGCAACTTGATTGCCTTCAATATGAATGGAGGTTATGACTCCATGCCCAATGGTGAAAGATCATTGATCTACAATTAATTTGCTACCCTCTCCTTTCTTGTAGAGTCTTGTTGATCCACCTACCAAATTTAATTTAATTATTCAGATTCTTATGGGTACTGGGATTATCCTTATAACATTCTAAGGGTAACTTATATTGATAATAGCGCAAATCTCAAGATACGAGCTCGTGAAATTGAGTTGTCATGTAGACCCATTAAAAATGAAGCTGATTGATATTTCAATTTCTGGTAAAAATGTGGCAACTTTCAGCCCTTCTAAACAATACCAACATCTTCTTCATCGAAATAAATTTCCAACGGTATATAATTTATGTAATTATGACACCCAAAGCTCAAGTCATGGCCTCTGCAAGATCATGACTCAACCACCATTGATTTGATGTCTTCGGGCAATCTTAGCCCTTGATTTGTGTTTCGACCTCCTTTGTTAAATTTTGACTTTTCCTGATTGTTACTTCTAGCTGGAGAACAATGGCGGACTATGCGAGCGAGCTAGGGTTTTAACAGTGCGAGTGGGCTGGGAGGTCCAATGGCGGCGCCAGGTAGTGGGGAGTCAGCCCCTCCTCCGCTGATCCCGTGCAAAGAGGCCTTTACTAGGCTGGTTAATAGCTGTGGGAAGAAATCGACGGTTCCAGTGATCCCGAAATTCATCAAGAAACTTGAGGATATGCCGGAAATAGCTCTTCCTGAAGAGAAACCAATGAAGATCGCCCTGGCTCTGGCCCAGCGTGGCCTTGTGGGGCAGTTCATGGGCCTATGGCCGTCCTCTAAAACCACTGACGATTGCTGGCTCTGGCCCAGCGTGGTCTTGTGGGGCAGTTCATGGGCCTATGGCCGTCCTCTAAAACAACTGACGATTGGATCCAGCGCAACTGGAAACCAAATCTGGCACATGGGGTTACATGCTACCCTGTAGGGAGAGGGTATTTCGTTTTTGAATTTATTTCAGAAGAGGACCGCGACCTAATTTTCAGGAACGGCCCCTATTTTATGGGCTCGCAGGGTCTTTATTTGAACAAGTGGACTCCGGATTTTGACCCAATGGTGGACACGCCCAAAGAAGTGCCGGTGTGGGTCAAGCTACCTAACCTCCCGATGCACTGCTGGGATTCAGAATCTCTGCAAAGGATAGGGAATGGAGTGGGCAGGTACATAGACAAAGCCGACAATCGCGGACAGTATAGCTGTGCCAGAATATGTGTGGAAGTAGACCTGGAAGCAGGGCTTCCTGAAGCAGTCAAGCTCTTGATCGGCACCTGGACCCATTTCCAGAAACTCGACTATGAGCACTTTCCCTTCAAATGCAGAAACTGTCAGGAGCATGGCCACTTTCAAAGGAATTGTCCAAAAATCTAAACTAATGGGAAAGAGGATGCAGAAGGATGGCAGAAAGTTAAAAGAGGTAAAAACTCGAACAATATCAGAGGCAAGGATAAAAGGACACAGGAACCTCTAAAGGACGGTCAACCCTCCCATAAAGCTCCAGAAGCCCCGAAATCCCCCGCAAACCCTCCAGCAACAATCAGAAAAGAAACTCCTCCCTCGGCTACTCCGGCACCAAACTCGTCCACCAAGTCTCGCATTCATTACAACGAGCATATCATCCTAACTTCGAATGAAGACATGGAGATACAGGAAGAGGAAGTCGAAGAAGCTAGCAGCCCAAAAGGCTCTCCGGAGCAGCCAAAGCGAGGACGAAAGTCTGAAAAGAAAAGAAGAGAAGAGCAAGCTAATAAGGAAGTGGCTCTAGGCACCCAGTACACTCTCCATGAGATGGCATACACAAGATCAGAAGCTAAGCCGGGGAAAACACCGAAAGGTGGACCCCCTCTCCCTCCAAATAAATAATGCAATACGTCTCCTGGAATTGCAGAGGACTAGGAAGCAAAATAAAAGAAGAAGCCTTACGGGACATAGTAAGGTTGGAACGTCCAGAAGTCCTCCTTATCCAGGAGACGAAAATGGATGAGGTCGACCTTCTAAGGATAAGCCCCACGTCCTGGAAGAAAGGCCCAGGAAAAGCAGTCAGCGCAAGAGGTGCCTCCGGGGGACTAGCGACCTTCTGGGACTCGACTAAATTGGAGCTCATAGAAGAA
>CBVK0100437393.1:0-11638 GCA_900067695.1 Picea abies | reverse complement strand
GCACTTTTCTTATGAAGTCCTCCCCCTACTCACCCTTATTACAACTCACTGTTTGAAGTTTATCAAGACCTCACTCATTCATGCATGCCTGGCCCAGCTTCTGAGTTGAGATGATACTATTCTAAGTTTGCTTCCATTTGATCATGTTTTATAAACCAATTGTGACATTAAACTGATGGTTGTCAGGCTCTGCTCCTGCAAGCAATCCAGGAGTGACTTCTGACGCTAACATTTCTGGCGCCGTTGTCAGGGACGAAGTTGAATATTCTCCCCAGGATTGAACGACAAAGATCAACTGATTCTGAAGGTGCATCAAATATCAGAACTTGAAGATTGCTACTATGCACCTGGCGGCTCCATTGTGACGACTCCACTGGGAAGAACCTGCTCTATCAACTGTGGCTTCGAGAGGCAGACACACGAGGTCTAATCCACACTTGCCTTTAGCTACACCAGAGGCTGACTCGGAAGCGGTGCGCAGAAAGGGAAAGAGATATGCGAAAGAAGTTTCCATCGTTGAAACAGGTAATACACCATCCCCTTCTGTGAGAACTCCATTTTCTTATTCTCATCTTCCTAGTCGTCCTTCCTCTGAGGTTTCCCGTTTTCTGAATTTCAGGAGTGTTCCTGCTGAGTTTTATCCTCCTGGTCTAGTACGAGAAAGAGAGATCCTTGTCACTTCCCCCTCCTTGGATTTCGTGCCTCAACACAGACCTCAAGCTTCTGAAGGTTTCACCACCCCTCCTTTTGTTGCTACTACTGCATAGAGAGAAGCATCTGCACACTCAGGTCCCTTGGCTCTCTCTCTGTTTTCTCCGTTGTCTCCTCCAAGAACCTCTTTCCCGACATCTCCCTTCCATACTCCTTCTCCTCCGAGTTCTCCGCCTCCTAATATTCCTATGGCTGGTGCTAATCCCCCTCTGAATAGAATGGACGCCATAGTAGCTGCTAGATATGCTCCTTTAATCCTACCTCATCCTATGAATCCTCTCCCTGCTGGAGACTACTTGAAGTACATGCCCAAGTTCAGTGGGGAAGGAGACATAACTACTGAGGAGCACTTGGCTACTTTTTACAGTTATGCAGACAACCTAAACAGTGAAAATGAAGATGTCTGGATGAGAGTCTTTGTCCAGAGCCTGGAGGGTGAGGTCAGGAAATGGTTTAGAGGACTAGCCCCTGGATCTATTGCTGGAATTGAAGCTCTGGATAGTGTTTTCCTGAGACAGTGGGGAGACAGGAAGGATTATATGTATTACATGAAAGATTTTGGGGCCCTAAAGAAAATGGATGGAGAGTCTGTCTCTAACTTCTCCAAAATATTCAATAAAATGTATAACAAGATTCCTGCAGAGATTAAACCCTCAGAGGCCTCTGCTCAAATTTCCTATGCTGGCACTTTTGACCCTGATTTCTGTCTCTTATTAAGGGAAAGAAGAGACACCTCTTTATCTCATATGCAAGATGCAGCTATAGAAGTGGAATCCAACATATTGGCAGCTGACAGGCTGAGGAACCAGGCCGATGCAGACAGAAGAAAGGAAAAATCGGAAGCCTCAACTTCTGTCCCATCACTGCCCCACCCTCAAGCAGATGAGCTAGCCCAAGTAATGAACTTCCTTAAAGAAGAGGTGGAGAGATTGAAGGTGGAAAGGAAGAAAATGTATAGAGGCCCTCAGAACACCGAAAACAAAGGGGGTTTCAGAAGGCCAAATAATATTTCTCCCCCGACTATGCATAGAGAAAGAGGAAGAGACAGAGAGGACCAAAGAGTTCAGGCTCCCTTTCAGAACAATTTTGTGGCTGATGAAGAAGATGGGGAAACAGACGAGCCCGAACCTAAAATCCATTGTTTAGAAGACACTCCTCCTTTGCCTCATCTCACTCAAACTTCTTATGAAGAATCCCTCATGGATGGTCAACTAAATGAATTGAGAAAGGGAGATAAAGCAAGTGGCGGTCGAGGCAGGTACAACCTAAGGTCCGACAAAAGGATAGCAGCACCTAATGTTCCTGAGCAATCCAATAGAATAGAGTAACCTGTTAATGAAGTAGCAGACGCCCACAGAGGTAAGAAGGCTCAACCTATCTCCCCCATCGTCCATAATCATGTTCCTGAAATTAGAGAAATTCCAAAGCCTACATCTTCTTTCAATTTCGAACATGAGATTCAAAAGATCAGAATTCCTGTGCCACTCACTGAGTTAATTAAACATGGGGAATTCAAAAAATGTTTCTCTGAGATGTTGAAGTCTGAAGCCTCATACCCTCTCATAGACTCCATAAACCTCCAACATGAAAGGCCTGCAGTTGTCCTAGGTCCCATGGTAGAAGACAGAGATGATTCATCCCCTCCCTTCTACACATCCTTGAACATACACGACAAAGTGCTGCATAATTGCCTTATGGATTCAGGGGCCTCCCACAACCTCATGCCCAAAACTGTCATGGAGGAGTTAGGACTGGAAGTCACTCGGGCCTATCATGACCTCTATTCTTTTGACTCTAGGAGGGTTCAATGTTTGGGAGTCATTAAGTACCTGGTGGTTTTGTTGTTTCAGTTGCCCATGAAGAGTATGGTCATGGATATTGTGGTAGTTGATGTTCCCCCCAAGTTTGGCATGTTGTTGTCAAGATATTGGATAAAAAAGCTAGGGGGAACCGTGCAGATGGATCTCACATATGCCACCATTCTAGTCTTTGGAGGGGAACATAGGAGACTGTACAGAGAAGCCCAACTGGCCTACATAATCAGTGATGAAGCCAACCCTACCAATCATCCCATCTATGCTTTGGACACTGATTTAGGCTCCATTTTACTACAGCTTACCCACACCCCTGAGGCTCCTTTACATATCAGAAAGAAGCCCATTCTTAATCAGGAGACACCCCCTCCAACCACCTCTGTTTGGAAGATGTTCTTTGATGGAGCTTCCTCTAGTATGGGTGCAGGTGCCAGGGTGGTATTCATATCCCCCTCTCAAGAGACCATATCTCTTTCATACAAGCTGGAATTTGAAGTCAGCAACAATGTGGCAGAGTATGAGGCTCTGGTTCTAGGATTAAGGGCTGCGCAACAGATGGAAATAAGGGAGATAGCTGTGTTTGGGGACGCAGAACTAATTGCCCATCAGGTAAAAAATGTTTATCAGGCTAAGAATCCTTGGCTCAGGAATTACAGGAATGAGGCATGGGACCTGGTTGATAATTTCTTCCTGGATTTTAACATTTCCTACATTCCGAGGGAGGAAAATGCTTCAACCAAATTCTTAGCTTTCACAGCTAGTGTGCTCGAATTTCCCATGCTGCCCACTGCCGAGTCTGATGTTGAAATAAAGTACAGACCTTCTATACTCGACAATATCAAACACTGGAAGGTGTTTGAATATGATCAGGAGATCGAGAAATTTCTCCAGTCCATTGGTGACTTTTCCACAATGCACATAGATGAGAATCCTTATGAGGAAGATGACCGTCACCCTGGGGAATTTGTGAATAAAATTGTTGATCACCAGATCATTCAGCTACCGAGAAATCACATTCCGAAAGGACTAATCCCATTGGAAAGATTGTTCGACGGGAATGATGTGGCAGTGAAGGGTAAGGTTTTAGGTGATAATGATGACACAACTGAATGCAACATAGGCACACCTGAGGAGCCTAAATTGGTCAAGATGTCAAGGAGTTTGACTGAGGAGTAGAGAGTCGGATATACTAAGTTGCTGAGGGAGTTTGCTGATGTGTTTGCATGGACCTACGAAGACCTCAAAACGTATGACACATCAGTCATCGAGCACAAAATCCCACTGAAAGAGGAGGCTAAGCCATTCAAGAAGAAGCTGAGGAAAATAAATCTCATGTTGTTACCTGTCATGGAGAAAGAGGTAAAGAAGTTGTTGGATGCCTAGATCATTGTCCCCTTGAGATATTCTGACTGGGTGGCCAATTTGGTCCCAGTAAGAAAGAAAAGTGGCGAGATCAGACTCTGTGTTGATTTCAGAAACCTGAACAGGAGCTCAAGGAAAGATAATTATCCCCTACCCAACATGGAGCACATATTGTAGAAGGTCACCGGTGCATCCAGAATATCCATGATTGATGGTTTTTCTGGATACAATCAGATATCAGTCATGCCTGAGGACCGAGAAAAGACAACATTTACCACTCCCTGGGGAACATTCATGTACGCCAAAATGCCTTTCGGACTGATGAATGCAAGAGCAACATTTCAGTGAGCCATGGACATAGCCTTCATCGGGGAGAGGGACCAATTTGTGGTGATATATCTGGATGAAATCACAGTCTTCTCTAAGACTGATAAAGAGCACTGCTGCCACTTAAAGAGAGTTTTCCTGAAGTGTAGGAGGTACGGACTATCTTTAAACCCCAAGAAATCATTGTTTTCTATGCAGGAGGGAAAGCTGTTAGGTCACATAGTGTCAGAAGAAGGAGTGAGGATTGACCCAAGCAGTGTGGAAGCGATTCAGGCCCTGTCACTTCCCAGGTCTAAGAAGGAAGTGCAGGCATTTTTGGGGAAAATTAACTTTCTGAGGAGATTCGTCTCGAACTTTGCTGAGCTGGTGAAACACATCACAACCATGCTTAGGAAGGGCCATGAAATAATATGGACTGTTGAACCTAGGGAATCTTTTGCGCAAATAAAGAAAGCATTGACCAAGGCACCTGTGCTAATCAGTCCCGATTATGCTAAAGATTTCTTGATTTTCTCATTTGCTTCTGATGACTTGGTAGCAGCAGTCTTGTTGCAGAAAAATGATCAAGGACGAGAGCAACCTATTGCTTTCTACATCAAGGCGTTGAGAGATGTTGAACTCAGGTATGAGATCATGGAAAAGCAGGCTTATGCCTTGGTGAAAGCTCTCAAAGCTTTCAGAGTCTATGTCTTGCATTCAAAGATCATTGCATATGTCCCTTTAGCTTCTATGAAGGACATTCTTATACAGCCTGACATAGATGGGAGGAGAGGTAAATGGATCGCCAAGATCCTAGAGTTTGATCTGGAGATTAAGCCCACCAAGTTGATAAAGGGGCAAGGTTTAGCCAAGTTGTTGGCTAAATCAAATTGCAGGGCCTTGGGAATTAATTTCATTAATGAGCAAGCCAAGACATCCAACAAGGGTTCCCCAAACACTGTACCACTAGCAACATGCCCCTGGTACAAAGATGTCTTGTATTTTTTGCAGGAATTGAGACCTCCTGATGGGATGGAAAAAAGAAAGGCAAGAGCTTTAAAGCTCAAAGCGATCAGATATTGCCTTATTGACCAAGCCTTGTATTGGACAGACCCTCTGGGAGTATTACTAAGGTGTCTGGACCCACAGCAAGCCCAGAAGGTCATGACCGATTTCTATAGTGGTCTTTGCAGCGGCCATTATTTTTGGAAGACCACAGCTCACAAGATCCTCCGAGCTGGGTATTACTGGCCCACCTTGTTTCCTGATGTCTGTAGGGAGGTCAGGGCTTGCATCAAATGCCAGAAGTTCTCAGGTAAGCAGCAGCTCACATCTCTACCATTAAAGCCTGTAGTAGTTTCGGCACCCTTTCAGCAGTGGGGATTGGACTTCATTGGAGAGATTCATCCTCCCTCAAGTGGCCAGCATAGATGGATCCTCACTGCAACTGATTATTTCACCAAGTGGATAGAGGCTGTCCCTACTAGGAGTACTTCTCACAAAGGGATCATCAGCCTCTTGGAAGACATCATAGTCAGATTTGGTTGCCCAAGCAGGATTGTCACTAACAATGCCTCCCCCTTCAGGTCTGAGCCTTTAGTCAAGTTTTATGAACAATTTGGGATTTCGTTGGTTCACTCTACTCCATACTATCCTCAAGGAAATGGACTGCCAGAGTCCTCCAATAAAAGCCTAATCAAGCTTATCAAAAAGCTACTAAAGGACAATAAGAGGGCCTGGGACTCAAAGCTCAAATTTGCTCTTTGGGCTGATCGGGTGACAACGAAGAAATCCCTAGGTATCTCACCCTTCCAACTGGTTTATGGAATAGAGGCCGTCTTCCCCACTCAGCTCGCCTTACCTGTGGAAAATTTCCTCCAGGACTTTGAAGGGGAATCCAACCATGTTCTCAGAAGGATTTATCAGATGGTGGAAGTACAACAAATCAGAGAACAGGTCATGAACAGAGCCTACAATCATCAACAGAAGATCAAGCAGGCTTTTGACAGGAAGAGAAAAAAGAAAGAATTCAAGCAGGGTGATCTGGTGTTCAAATGGGATGCACCCAGGCAGGAAAAGGGAAAACACAGTAAATTTGATGCCCTCTGGTTCGATCCTTTCAAGATCCTTGAAGTATTTGCAAACAACACATACAGGTTGCAGGATCTGGAAGGCAAAGAAGTTTTTAGTGGCCTAGTGAATGGGCATTTCTTGAAAAAATGTTTTTTGTGAGCCACAGTTGGCTCTTTTTGTTTTGTACATATTGTTTCTGATTTTGTTTTTCGAACTAATAAATGACTCCATAGCCCAATAGAAAAGGCACTGAATCTACAAAAGAGTTCTTAGAGCATCACAGGGACAAATCTATCCCCCATGGAGCCAGATGTTAGCGATATTTCCTGTAAGGGGGTTAGAATGAAAAAGAATGGGTGAAAAACCCACTTGTCCTAAGTTTTGGGTGATAATGCGCCCGCGGTAAACAATGTGCAAGTTTGAGCGGCCACAATTTGTGCACCCGGATCAACGGCGCGTATTGAATTCCGGACCCCCCCCCACCTTTCTATCTTTAAACGGGGGGGGGTCTGGAATTGTGGGCGCACCTCTCCAACGGTCCATATTAGCGCGCCCAGATCGACGGCGATAAGGACCATTCTGGACCCTCCCTGCCTTTCTACCTTTAAGCGGAGGGGGGGGTCCGGAATCGAGCAAGTAGCTTCCGATGGCTGAGATTACAGCGCCCGGATCAACGGTGCTTGGACAACCCCATCCTTCCCAGTCACTCTGTTTTTAGCCAGCATGGGCCCTTCTCCCGTTTTGTCATCTTCCAGACCCATCTTTCTCCTGCTGCCGTGTGTCACCCATCCACCTCCCCTCTATGGTCTCCATGGTCTTCCTTCCTTCTCATCATCCACACACCACCTACCCCGTGTCTCCTTCCCTCCACGTCAGCCTCCCACTAAAATGTGTCCATCACATCTGCTCTCCTGCCTCCTCCGCTTATCATCTTTTGCCATGTGTCTCCCCTGTAACCCTTCTCATGCCTCTCCACTTCTTTTGCGTCCTCACAGTTTCGGCCCCATCACTCCATTCCCGTACCCCACCTTCTGTGCTGGCCTCCATGCATATCCTTTGAGCCAGTCAGTTATTCCAGGTGGCGGCGTGTGAGGTCCTCCACGTCCTGAAGGTGCCAAGTTGGCCGGGCCATCCTCAATCCCGATGAAGCAGTTATTGAAGCAGTTGGTGGTGGTTAGATATCGCCTTCGCCATAATGGGAAAGCACGGCCATGAATTTAAGGAACGTCGATTCGCCGTTGGAACTGTCAAAGAGTCAGATTGCATCTAACATAAGTTGCACAATCTTTCAGAGGTTGACTGTCAGAAAGCCATGCAAACACAAAGTTTTCAATGTAGTATCTTGATTTCCCTGTTGTCGTTGTTTTGAGTATATGAAGGCGTTTTCTCCATTTTTGTATCTATCGATGGTAGAGCTAAGCTCCCGACTGTAGATTTTTCATGACCATTCTGGTTTCCTGGGTATGTAGTTATGTTTGAGATTTCTTGTTTTATGACAAACAGTTTCCCTTTTTCATCTCTGTTTTCGTCTTATGCTGGAGAGTTCATGATCGAATGCTTCGTATGAATTAACACAGTTATGTTATGGTAAATGATTTATTGTGGCATTGTTGTTTCTCTGGTTCCCCGCATTTGGAAGTAAGAAGATCTTGTTTTCATATGCCTGCTCTCATCGTCTGTTAGAAGCTTGATGCTTATAGCAGGCCTTTGCACTTTTCTTATGAAGTCCTCCCCCTACTCACCCTTATTACAACTCACTATTTGAATTTTATCAAGACCTCACTCATTCATGCATGCCTGGCCCAGCTTCTTAGTTGAGACGATACTATTCTGAGTTTGCTTCCATTTGATCATCTTTTATAAACCAATCGTGACATTAAACTGATGGGTGTCAGGCTCTGCTCCTGCAAGCAATCCAGGAGTGACTTCTGACGCTAACAGACACAAAGAGTAGCTCCATTATATTCTGATGTGCGAGGATCCGGGAGAGTCCCGGACCCGGGCCCACGGTATCGTCGGGAGAGTTAAGAGCTGTCAGATCTAGAGAGACGCGTGGTGCCAGATTAAGCCGTCTCAGAATATCGCTCATTGCAATTTTGATCAGCAAGGATCAGCCCCTTCATATTCGTGAACGCCGAAAGTGCCTTGGGAATAGGCACATGGTCACAGCCCGTGGTCACTTGGGGGAAGAAAGGAGCTGTGTAAAGAAGGCCAAGGCGTCGAGTTCAGTTACAGAGGAGATTGTCTCTATCTCGAAGAACCATCAGATCTGATCTTCATACTGTTTCTCGCCTGGAGTAAATGACGGCAAGAGAGGGTGGTTGAAACCTCCTTTCATTCATTAAGTGAGGGGATGGAGGGTCTGGCAAGCCGTCTGCCCGAAGAGGTCCTGTGTATCGATTTTCTCAAAGAAACTATGCCAAAGTCCTCGACTCAACAAAAAGGTCTGTGCATGCTAGCCCAACACTTAATGGCTCAGCTACCCTCCTTGCAGGATCCATGCGTAGATAAGATGGCGCTTAAAGAAATATATCAGTATGAGTTTGACTGAAGGGACACCAAGCTTTGGGTGATTGGACACACCTCTGTGAGGTGAATTTTCCTGGGTATATAGACTTATTTTTTGTATTTTGAAGGGATGGATGGTTGAGCAAAGCTCCCGATTGTAAGGTTTTGATGAAGCGTTGGTCACTCTGGTTAATGTATAAGGCACTTGAGATTTCTTACTTTATGGATGTCAGTTTCCCTTCCATTTCTTTGTTTACTGTGTTAGAACAACTCGGAATTGGAGGATCCAGTCGAGTTGTGGTTGTTATGGGATGATGTAGGTTGGATCACTATAATAGTCACATTGTTTCTAATCAGTTCTTGTGATGTTCTCAGTGTTGAAATGACTTGGAATTGAAGGATTCAGTCGAGTCACCCCTCATCTCCTTGAAGCTCTAGACCAATAGGATCTTGGCTTCCGAGTTTTTTTTCCTCAAGCTCCCAAAGGCCTGTTTCCCAAGGCAGTCTTGCTCACCCTTCTCACAAGTCTTCCTTCTTCCACCCTTTAATCATTTACTGATAGAAGTTGGATCAAGACCTCCCTTGCTTTCTATATACCAGGCCCAATTTCCCGAGTTAAAGCTATATTTTCTTGAGTCTTCACCCATATGATCACCCCATTAAATAAATCGTGACATAAAACTGATGGGCGTTGGGCTCTGCTCCTCCAAGCAATCCAGGGGTGACTTATGACGTTAACAGTATGGATAAATGAAATTATATTTGAAAGATTATGAGTGACACTTCAAAGAGAATGTGGTAGAAGAAGGAGTTGGAGTGTCAAAGGAATCTGCAGGGATCATGAAACGTTTGTTCTAGAAACTGACAATTGTAATCATTGTAGAAGCTGAAACATTTCATTCCTTTTATTGTAACCGGTTGCACATTGAAGGAACTCGAATTGTATAAGTGTTAGAGGTTTTGAGTGTATTAGAGGAGGGCAGAAGTGTAAGGGAACAATTCTGATGGTTCTGGACTCTATTGTAATTTTTCTAGGACTGAATTGAATACATATGCAAAAGCATTTGGAACTGTTTATGAAAAGATTCTAATTGGCTGTGATATGAGTTCAGTCTTCTTTCATAGTTCGTATTTTCCTATGTTTTGTTAATTCTATTTACACTATCTTCTGTTTAAATTGGAGAGTTAAAGGCCTAGAATTCATCTTGTGATGCTCTCGGCCTAAGAAATTTAAACTGTGTATGTTTCTTCCTAGCTGATTCAGAATTCATTCTTGTAATTCTTTGATGCAATTATTTGTTTCCTCTTTCCTCTTACCACTCTGATTTATTTTAATTTAATGTTGGCATGTTTTATAGGCAATGTATGCTTGTCATTGATGGCAAGTACAACAGTGATGATGGCTTGATTACAACAACGATGATCAACAACGCGGTGATAATCGGGGACGAGCAACAACTGTGATTGTTGGATCAACAATTCAGAATTCCCGATGGCTGTCAGATCTCAATATAGAAAAGAAGAGTGTGCTGAAGAGGAGGATAGATCTCAGGCATTAAATCCAAGCGCGGGATCTGGTCATCGTCGGATCAAGGAGAACCTGCACGTTCTATAAAGTGCAAGGAGTAGCGGGCTCACAAAATCTCGAAAGAAGCAGGATCATCCATCATCATGCAGGACACGTGGGGAAAGATCGTTAGTTCACTGACTAGAGAGTCAAAGGAACGGGTTCCCTAACCTCTCAAAATCGCGATATGTGAAATCACGATTTAATCTGAGCCGTCAGATCAAGGTTTGATCTGGACCATTGATCCCAATCCATTTCGGAGTTTCGTAGATCGAGAGTTGGAGATGTCAAAGAATAATAACCACAAGAATCCCGAAATCGGGATATGTGGAATCACAACTTAATCTGATCCGTCAGATCAAGGTTTGATCTAGACCGTTGATTCCAGTCCATTTCAATGTTTTGTGGATTGAGAGTTGGAGATGTCAAAGAATAATAACCACAGGAATCCCGAAATCGTGACATGCGAAATCGCGACTTAATCGCAGTCTTCAGATCAAGATGTGATCTGGACCGTTGATCCGACCCCATTTCGAAGTTTTGTGGATCGGGACTTTGTAGTGACAAGAACACTGAACATCAAGAATGTCGAAATTGTGAAATATGAAATTGCTAAATGATCTAAGCCGTCAGATCAAGTGTTGATCGGGACCATTGATCCCATGCCATTTCAGGGTTTTGGGGATCGTGACTTGGAGAGTCAAGATACCTCATCTCCAGATTCACGAAATGCGAACTCATGAAAGCGCCTTATGCATAAGGCTGTGGTCACATCCTTTGGTCACATCAGCGAGAGATGGAGGAAAGAGCTAGAGCATCCAAGCTCGTTTTCGGGGATTGTGACTGGGAATGTCGAGACACATGGTCACACGAATGTCGAATTGCTGAATGTCGAAATTCTTAAATGAATGCAAGATCCCATGGAATCAATCCAATGGTGCAGGTGAATTTGAATAAGATCGGAGGGCTACTGTAGGATGACACAGTGTAACTACCAAAAACCACTGATGGTTTCTGCCAAAGGACTCGAAGACACTTCGGGATGATTGACAGAGGAGGTGAAGAGTCTCTAGGAATCTTCAAGAGTGATGAAGATGTTCGTGGAGGTGATTGACAGCTAGATGAGCATTGAGGCCTATAACTGGAATAGAGAAGGTGAGATCGACTATCACAGAGAAGACAAAGAGTCTCAAACTGCCAGAGAGGCTGAGGAATCTCAGTATAACATACAGTTATGTTGAACAAGTGGCAAACGACCAGAAAAGCTGAAGAGTCATGATGATGATCAGACAGAGCA
>CBVK0100437392.1:0-11739 GCA_900067695.1 Picea abies | reverse complement strand
CATATTTCTTCTTCATCTCTTCTGCCAATGTTTTTTCCTTGGACTTATCATCCAGAATTAGTGCGGGATCCATACCCCTGGTGGTTAAGCCTGTTATCTGCATGATAAGTTTGACATTTATGGGGACAGGTTTGTCCAACCATACATCCCCTCCATGCATAACTTATAATAGTTTATTGACGCATGCTGACACATATTGGCCTTTGCCAAAGTGTGGTATCTTCAACAATCCTAGAATTCCTGTTTTGTCCAGTCTAGCTGCCCATTGGTGTGGCTGAGTGATGGTTTCTCCGAGTTGGTTAAAAACTAACTTCTGCATGAAGACTTGTGGTGCAAGCTTTGTATATTTGGTTTCATCTGCTACATCATGGTAGGAATACTTGATCTTCTCAACGTGACCCAATAGCTGCGAGTCCACCTGTACTCCCTTTGTTATGCGAGGTAGCACAATCTCTACAATCGATTTCTTTCTAGGTGAGATCGATATTTGAACTCGGTCCTCCTACTATGTTGGTTGGCTCGAAGTTCCAGCAACTCCTGGTTGTTCCCTTGTCATCCACTCTAGCCAGGTCCAGGTAGTTCCAGCGGTATCCTCGGCCGGGTGACCTAAGGTGGGTGCTTGCATCTCATCTACTTACTCCTCTTCTCCCAGATGTTGTGCCATTCCGTTCAGTTCCATGGTTGCTTTAGTATGTTCTAGTGGTATTTACTGGTGGGTTTCTTCTTCTTTTTTCTGAGGCTCATGCACCATTGCTGGTGTATCCTATTCCATGGCCTTTGTTTTTGGTTGTAGAATATCCTCTAGTATTGGTGTGGGCTCTTCTGGGATTTCTTCTGGCGATAGGATTTTGTCAATGTCAATGATCTCTGGTGGTTGTTGCTCATTTTCTTCCAGTGATCCTCATGACCTAGTCTGAACCCTATTTGATATGGTTGTATGGCCTGGTTCTGTGAGCTTCGGTGGTGCTATAATGGTGTATGTTGAACGTTTGTTGAGTTTGAATGAATTTAGTGAGCTTTGTGGTTTCACTCTGTTCGTTCTAGATGTTGTTGCTCATTTTCTCTTCTCCTTTTACGAATAGACTAACTTCTTTTGTGCTCATGTGTTGTATGGGCTTGTCATGAAGCTTGTCAAGGATGCTTCCTCCATCATGCGATTAATGCACCATAATTGTGGGTTCAATGCATCCATGGAGGTTTCATACTTGCCATTAAACCTCCTCTACCATCTCCATTTGGCATGTTTAATGTGACATCCCATCCATCCTTGCCTTGCTTTAATTCTACTTCTTACTGTCCTATCAACCTGCTTTTTCTGACTGTCCTTTTCCCGCTTGTTTCCTTTTTCGATATGGTTGTTATCGTTTTCCTCAATTTTTTTATTTTTATTTTTACTGTGCAGTGGGTGGTCGACTATCCTTGTACATCTTCAGCTGGCTCCCATTGATCATTCCTCTAAGGTATGTGCCTGCTAGATCTCTTAACTGTACAACTCCTCCGTCCATGATAGATTTTACCTCATATGGTCCTAGCCAATGCATTCTAAGATTTCCTGGGTGCTACAATGATTTACTATCATAGAGAAATACTAGATATCCTTCCTTGAACATATTCCTCTTGATGTGGTAGTCGTGCCAAGATTTGTCTCTGTCTTTCTATACCTTTTTGGTGGAATCCTGCCAAGATTCGGTCTTCCTCCATCGACAGTAACTGATCTATTCTTTCTTGTACTGCGCCTTGTTCTGTCATGTGTGTGATATCTACTACACGTAGACTGGGTATTAAAAATTCTAATGGAACTACTACTTCTTGACCATCGACTAGTTTGAATGGTGTGTGGCCTATCAAAATTTTTCATGTGGTTCTATACGCCCATAACACTACTGGTACCTTGAGGTCCCAATCATCCCTGCTGACGTTACATATCTTTGTCAAGGCATTCTCTATAATTTTTTTGAAGGCTTCTACCATGCCATTTTCTTATCGATGATACGGTGTGATTTTTTGGTGATGAACTTCAAACTCTTCGAGCATCGCTCAAATGGTGTTGTTTATGAAGTGCGTTCCTTGGTTGCTCATCAAAATTATTGAGCACCCAAATCTAGTAATTACCTGTTCAAACAGAAAGTGTGCAATTGTCTCTGCTCTGTAATCTGTTACTGGTATAGCTTCCACCCATCTTGTTAGGTATTCCATCGCGGTGATAATATATCTCACCCCCGTTCTTTTGGCTAGTGGGTTAATGGGTCCCACAAAGTCCATTGCCCATTTTTCGAATGCCTGAAGTGTCACTTGCGATCGTAGTGGCATCTTGTCCCTTCTATCGGGTTTTCCTACCCTTGGACAGACATCACATTGCTTATAGTATTCTTTCAAGTCTCTATGTATCGTTGGCCACCATAATCCTATTGATTAAGGTTCGTTGTCATTGATGTCAACCCTTGAAGAAAGACCCATAGCACAAAGGTTTGGGTAATGGACCCAATAGTGGTTGATGTAAATATGACTCACTATTTTTTTTTCATGGTTGATAAGAAGTAAATATGGATGAACTCCAAAGTGGTCCCCTTATGGTTAAAGCCCTCATGGGAGGATGCTTTGTGGAGTAAGAGAACCCANAATAATGAGATGAAGGAAAGTGAGATTGTCAGGGAAAATATCCTAGATGGATAGATATTGTCATGTCTGTTAGCATTAGAAGTCACTCCTAGATTGTGGCAGGAGCAGAGCCCAACGCCCATCAGTTTATGTCACGAATAAATTTAATGGGTGATCAAATGGGTAGAGACCCAGGAAGGTATCACTCTAGCTCAGGGACCAGGCCTGGTATGTAAAGAACAAAGGAGGTCTTGATCTAACTTTCGTCAATGATTTGATTGTAAAATGAACAGGTGGAAGACTTGGTGAGATGAGTGAGCAAGACTGCCTCTGGCATCAGGCCTTTCAACAGCTTGAGGAAGAAAAACTCAGAATACAAGATCCTCTTGGTTCTAAGTTTTGGGGAACTGAAGGGTGACTTGATTGGATCCTCCAATTCCAAATCATTCAGCGTTGAGAAAATATAAGAACTAATTAGAAACGTTGCAACTATTACATTTATCCAACCTACATCAGCCTATAACAACGCAACTAGACTGGATCCTCCAAGTCCGAGTTGTTCTAACACAATGTAAACAAAGAGATGGAAAGAAGATGACATTCATAAGGAAAGAAGTCTCAAGTTCCAATACATAACCAGAGCGACCAGTGCTTCATTAAAACTTTACAGTCGGGATCCTAGCTCAACCATCGATAGATTACAAAATGGCAAAAATGCCTACATATACTCAAAACAAAACAACAATAGTGAAAACGAGACACTGCATTAAAAACATTGCGTCTTCATGTCTTCTGGCAGTCTGCGCATGCAGACTCTGGAAGATCGTGCACTTATGATAGACACAATCAAACTCCTGGCTGTCCTACAGATGAATCGACATGCTTTTAATCCTTTGCTGAACTTTCCATTTATGGTGGAGACGATGTCTAACCACCTCTAACAACTTCAATAACTTATTTCTTGGGATCAGGAACAAACCGGGTCAACTCTACCCTCTGGGACGTGGAGGTCTTCTCATGGTGCCACCTGGATCAGTTGAATGGTCTAATGGATAGGTCATGGAGGATCTGGCATGCTTGGCATGGAAAGGGGAAAGGGAGTGATCATGGGAACGACAGGGGTGAGACACATGGAAAGAAGAAGGGGAAAGGTGACTGGATATAATGGTAATGGGGAACACATTATTTATGGGAGGCTGTCGTGGAGGGGAATGGGACAGATGTCGGAGGATGAAGAGGGGCCAAAGGGGATAGGCCCCATCACGCGGTCAAGTGGAGAATAGATGGCAGGGAAGGAAGAGGTAGAGAAGGTGACATGATAGGAAAAACCTCAGCCATAGATCTAGGTGGACAAATCTTGGCCGTCCAAAACTGCCTGCTCATTAAAATGACATGCCCACCCTCTAAACTTTGGAAAAAAGGGTTTTCTAAATTTATTTCTTTGCCCCAAGGGGACGCTTCTTTTAGGAGAGCACCCTCTACATGATTATGTGCTAACATTAGGCTCCATGGGGGACAAAATGCCCCTTGCAGGCTGCCAAGAACTCTTATGTAGCTTCAGTGCCTTGTTGTTGGGCTATGGAGTCATTATTTAAAACTTAAAGATAAAAGAAAAAAAATGTATACAACCGCAAATGAGCCATGTGCGGCTCAAGAAAAACATCTTTCCAGGAAATGCCCATTCATAGGGCCATTGAAAACTTCTTGATCCCTAAAATCTCAGAACCTGTAGGTATTATTTGAAAATACTTCAGAGATTTTGAAGGGCCCAACCCATAGGGCTTCAAATTTGTCGTGTTTTCCCTTGTATTTTTTAGGAGCATCCCATTTCGGTATTTCGGTACCAGGTCTCCTATCTAAAACTCTTCCTTCTTGGCCTTCTTATCAAAAACCTACTTGATCTTCTGTTGATGGTACTGAATTATGTTCATTACCTGCTCTCTGGCCTGCTGAACCTCTACCAGTTGATGAATTCTTTTGATCATATCATCAAGATCTTCTTGATAATCCTGGAAGAACTTTGCTACAGGAATGGCTAGTTGAGAAGGGAAAAGAGCTTCTGCTCCATAAACCAATTGGAAAGGGGATATGCCTATAGATCTCTTTGTGGTCACTCGATCGGCCCATAGAGAGAATTTCAACTTTGAATCCCAGACCTTTTTGTTTTCCTCCAATAGTCTTTTGATGATCCTTATCAGGCTTTTGTTGGAGAACTCTGCTAAACCATTTCCCTGGGGATAGTATGGGGTGGAGTGAATCAGTTTGATCCCGAATTGCTCACAGAACTTGGCTAACGGCTCAACCTTGAAAGAGGCTTCATTATCAGTGACAATTTTGTTTGGGCAGCCGAATCTTGTGATGAGGTCTTCCAGGAATCCAATGATTACCTTGTGGGAAGCACTCCTAGTGGGAATAGCTTCTATCCACTTAGTAAAGAAATCCATGGCAGTTAGGATCCATCTGTGCTGCCCACTGGAAGCAGTGTGGATTTATCCAATAAAATCTAGGCCCCATTACTGGAAGGGTCCTGAAACAACTACAGGCTTTAAAGGCAGAGATTTAAGATGTTGCTTTCCTAAAAATCGTTGGCATTTGATGCAGGCTCTGACCTTTCTGCATATGTCAGTGAATAAGGTGGGCCAATAGTACCCAGCCCTGAGGATTTTGTAGGCTGTGGTCTTCCAGAAACGATGCCCTCCACATAGGCTGCTGTGAAATTCAACAATGATCCTATCAGCCTCTTGTGGATTCATACATTTCAAAAGCACCCCTAGGGGGTCTTTCCAATATAAAACTTGATCGACAAGGCAGTATCTGACTGCTTTGAGCTTCAAAGCTCTTGCCTTGTTTCTTTGCAAGCCATCTGGAGGCCGCAAATCTTGCAGAAAATATATGACATCCTTATACTAAGGACATCGAGCCAACGGGAGCTCTGCTTGAGGGTCTACATCAGACAGTTGATCCTGCTGATTTCCTGAGCATTCATTAATGAAACCTACCCCCAAAGATTTGCAATTTTCTTCAGCCAACAACTTGGCTAAACCTTGACCTTTAATTAATTTGGTAGGCCTTATTTCCAAGTCAAACTCAAGGATCTTGGCTATCCACTTACTCCTCCTCCCATCTATATCAGATTGAATAAGAATGTCCTTAACAGGAACAGAGGGGACATAGGCAATGATTTTCGACTGCAGGACATAGGTTCTAAAGGCTTTGAGAGCCTTTACCAGGGCATAGGCCTACTTTTCCATAATGTCGTACCTGGCCTCAGCATCCCTTAGGGATCTGCTAAAATAGGCAATAGGTTGCTCTAGCCCAGCCTCGTTTGTCTGTAATAAAACAGCAACGACCGTATCAGATGAGGCAAAGGAGAAAATAAGGAAATCCTTTGAGTAATCAGGACTGATAAGCACATGAGCTTCTGTCAAGGCCTTATTTATCTACTCAAAGGAATTTCGAGCTTCAATGGTCCACCTCACTTCATTTTCCTTTCTCAACATGGCTGTTATAAGATTTACCACCTCAGCAAAGTTAGAAACAAACCTCCTTAGAAAATTAATCTTACCAAGGAAATACTGGACTTCTTTCCTGGATCTTGGGATTGCCAAGGCTTGGATTGCTTCAACTCTGTTGGGATCAATTTTGACTCCTTCTACTGATACTATGTGGCCCAGTAACTTTCCCTCCTTCATGGCGAACAGAGATTTTTTGGGATTCAATGAAAGGCCAAAACCCCTACATTTCAAAAAACCTTTCCTGAGATGACCACAATGTTCTTTATCAGATTTGGAAAAGACTGTTATGTCATCCAGATATATGACCACAAACTTATCCTTGTCCCCAATGAAAGCTATGTCCATGGCACATTGAAACGTTTCCCCTGCATTCATCAACCCAAAAGGCATTTTAGCATACATGAATGTGCCCCATGGAGTGGTAAATGTCATCTTTTCCCTGTCCTCAGGTAGAACATAGATTTGATTGTATCCAGAGAAGCCATCAATCATGGAAATCCTGAATGCTCTTGTTACCCTTTGCAATATATGTTCCATTTTTGGTAAGGGGTAATTGTCCTTTCATGAGCTCCTGTTCAGGTTTCTAAAATCCACGCAGAGTCTAATTTCTCCATCTTTCTTCCTTACAGGGACCAAGTTGGCCACCCACTCTGAATATCTCAATGGCACGATGATCTAGGCATGTAGCAACTTCTTGACTTCTCTCTACATGATAGGCAGCAACATAGGATTGATCTGTCTTAGCTTCTGCCTAAATGGCCTTGCCTCCTTTTTCAACAAGATTTTGTGCTCAATGACAGAAGTGTCATAATTTTTGAGATCTTCATAGGTCCAGGATAAATCATCAGCAAACTCCCTCAATAGTTCAGTATATTCAGCCCTCTGCTCCTTTGTCAGACTTCTTGACACTCTAACAAACTTGGGTTCATTCTCAGTGCCAATGTTGCACTGAGTTGTATCAGCCTCATCCTCTGAGATTTTCCCCTTCAATGCCACACCATTCCTATCAAAAATTCTTTCCAAAGGAACCAATCCCCTTGGAATATGATTGTTGGGCAGTTGCACAATGTCACGCTCTGCAATCTTACTCAGAAAATTACCACCATCAAGCCTTTCTTCAGAAACAGAGTCTTGGTCAATATGCATCTCTAAAAATTTGTCAACAGTCTCCAAGAATATTCTGATCTCAAGATCATCCTCGAACACCTTCCAATGTTTGACATTGTCAGGTATGGAGGGCCTGTATTTTACTTCTATATCATATCTGAATTTGGGTGGCAAGGGCACTTTGAAATTGCTTGCTGATATAGCTAAGGAATTTGCCACTGTGTTGTTCTCTATTGGAACAAAGGAAATATTAAATGATGAGAAGAAATTGTCGAATAGGTCCCATACCTCATTTCTATAACACCTGAGTTGAGGATGCTTGGCTTGATAAGCATTTTTGATTTGCTGGACTACCAATTCTGCATCTCCGAACACTGCTACCTCCTAAATTCCCATTCCCTTTGCATCTCTTAATCCTAGAACAAGAGATTCATATTCTGCCACATTGTTGGTTGTTTCAAATTCTAGCTTGTATGACAGAGATATGGTTTCCTGAGCAGGTGACACAAAAAATATTCCAACACCAACGCCTTCCCTGGAAGAGGCTCCATCAAAAAACATTTTCCAGATGAAGGTGATGGGGGAAGAAAATTCATGAGAAGTGGTGGGTTGCTTTCTGAGTTTTAGAATAGGCTTGGGAGCATTAGTGAGTTGTAGTAAACTGGAACCTAAATCAGTGTCAAGGGCAAAGATAGGATGGTTGGTAGGATTGGCTTCATCACTGATTATATAGGTCAGCTGGGCTTCTCTGTATAGTCTCCTATGTTCTCCTCCAAACACTGAAATAGTAGCATAGGTTAGGTCCATTTGCAGAGTTCCCCCAGTCTTTTTATCCAAGATCTTGATAACAACATACCAAAATTGGGGGGCACGTCAACCACTACAATGTCCATGACCATGCTTTTCATGGGAAATTGAAACAAGATCACGACCAGGTCTTTGATGACTCCTAGGCATTGAAATTTCCTGGAGTCAAAGGAATAGAGGTCATGATAGGCTCTGGTGACTTCTAGTCCTAATTCTTCCATGATAGTTTTGGACATGAGGTTGTGGGAAGCCCCTAAATCCATCGAACAATTGTGCAGTACTTTTTCATGTGTGTTCAAGGAAGTGTATAAGGGAGGGGATGAATCATTCTTGTCTTCTACCATAGGACCCAGAATGACTGCAGGATTTTCATCTTGCAAATTGATGGAGTCTGTGGGAAGGCATGAGGCTTCAGACTGTAATATCTCAAAGAGGCGTTTTTTTAACACTTCATGTTTGATTAGTTCAGAGAGGGGCACAGGGATTCTAATTTTCTGAATTTCATGCTCAAATTTAAAAGAAGATGTAAGCTTTGGGATTTCCCTTACTTCAGGAACATGACTTTGGACCATGGGAGAGAGGGGTTGGGCCTTATTACCTTCATTTTTGTCTACTATTTCATTAGCCGATTTCCCTGTTCTAGTGAACTGCTCAGGAACATCAAGTGCTCCTAGCGTTTTCTTGGATCTCAGGTTATACCTGCATTGGCTGTTGTTAGCCTTGTCTCCCTTGCTAAGTTCATTTAGCTTGATTGTCCATGAGAGATTCATCGTATGCTGAATGAGTGAGATGAGGAAAAGGAGGAATTTCTCCGAAGCAGTGAATTTTGGGATCAAACCCATTTGTTTCCCCTTCTCCCTCATCAGCCACAAAATTATTTTGAAGAGGGGCCTAAATTTTCTGGTCTTCTCTATCTCTTCCTCTCTGGTCTCTTTGCATAGTTGGGGGAGCAAAATTGTTTGGCCTCCTGAACCTTCATTTGTTTTCATCATTTTGAGGATTTTTGTATGCCTGCTTCCCCTCCACCTTCATTTTTTCCATCTCTGCAGACAGAGATTTCACTATCTTGGTCAATTCATCCACTTGAGGGTGAGGCACATAGGTGCCAGAAGTTGAGGCTTCAGATCTTCCCTTTCTTCTGTCTGCATCAGTCTTATTCCTCAGTCTATCAACTGCCAATACATTAGATTCTACCTCTATGGCCGCATCTTGCATTTGAGCTAGGGAAGTAGCTCTTATTTCTCTCAATAAAAGACAAAAGTCAGGGTCGAATGCACTAGCACAAGAAATTTTGGCAGAGGCTTCTGTGGGTTTTATCTCAGCTGAGATCTTATTATACATCTTCTTGAATATTTTGGAGAAATATGAGACAGACTCTCCTTCCATTTTCTTCAAAGACCCAAAATCTGTCATGTAATACATGAAATCCTTCTTATCTCCCCACTGCCTTAGGAAAGCACTATCTAGAGCTTCAATCCCAATAATAGATCTGGGGGCCAATCTCCTAAACCACTTCCTCACCTCGCCGTCCAGGCTCTGGACGAAGACTCCCATCCAAACATCTTCATTTTCAATGTTCAGGTTGTCTTCATAACTGTAGAAAGCAGCCAAGTGCTCTTCCACAGTTATGTCCTCTTCCCCAGTGAACTTGGGCATATATTTCAAGTAATCTCTAGCAGGGAGAGGATTCACAGGTTGAGGTAGGATTAAGGGAGCATATCTAACAACTACTATGGTGTCCATTCTATTTAGAGGGGGATTAGCACCAGCCATAGGAACAACAGGTGTGAGGGAACCGGGAGGAGATGAGGTTTGAAGCGGGAAGACAGGAGTTGAGCTTACATAATGGGAGGGGAACTACAACAAATCTGGAGAGCAGGCTTGCGGGCTCAAAGGCACCGAAATTTCCCTTTCCTCAACAATAGTAATAACAGGAGGAGGGGTAGTAAAACCTAGGGTAGGAGTATATTCAGAGGCACTGGGTCTGAACCAGGGTACCACTTCGAGGGAAAGGGGAGTGACAAGAGTTTCTCCTACTAATTCGAGACTAGGAGGAGAAAATCCAATAGGAACACTCCCGAAATTTAGTCTACGAGAAACTCCGACAGAAGGTAATAAAACAAGATGAAATGAAGGGGTTGGATTTTATACAAAATCTTGAAAATCACCAGAAATACCTTTTTTAGTAGTAGAAGTACCGCCTTCAGAGGAATTTCCCTTTCTGATGATCTTCTCTAGGTCAGCTTCAGGTGAAGCTAACGGCAGCTGAGGAGTAGACCTTGCTTGTCTGCCTCTAGAAGCCACAGCTAAAATAATGTAGTCGCTTATGGGTTAGAACCAGTGGGGTCGCCCAATGGAGTCACGTCAATGGAGTCTCCAGGTGCACAATAGCAATATTGATAGTTCTGATATCTGATGCACCTTCAGAATCAGTTAATCATTGGCATTCAATCCCGGGGAAAATATTCAACTTCATCCCCGGCAGCGGCGCCAGAAATGTTAGCGTTAGAAGTCACTCCTGGATTGTGGCAGGAGCAGAGCCTGGTATGTAAAGAACAAAGGTATCACTTTAACTCAGGGACCAGGCCCGGTATGTAAAGAACAAAGGAGGTCTTGATCTAACTTCTGTAAATGAGTTGATTGTAAAATGAGCAGGTGGAAGACTTGGTGAGATGAGTGAGCAAGACTACCTCGGGCATCAAGCCTTTCAATAGCTTGAGGAAGAAAAACTCAGAATACAAGATCCTCTTGGTTCTGAGTTTCAGGGAACTAAAGGGTGACTTGAATAGATCCTCCAATTCCAAATCATTCAGCGTTGAGAAAATACAAGAACTGATTAGAAAGGATACAACTATTACAGTGATCCAATCTACATCATCCTATAACAGCGCAACTTGACTGGATCCTCCAATTCCGAGTTGTTCTAACATAGTGTAAACAAAGAGATGGAAATAAGCTGACATTCATAAGGCAAGAAGTCTCAAGTGCCAATACATAACCAAAGCAACCAGTGCTTCGTTAAACAGTTACAATCGGGAGCCTAGGTCAACCATCGATAGATTAAAAAATGGAGAAAACGCCTACATATACTCAAAACAAAACAAAAACAGTGAAAACGAGACACTGCATTAAAAAAATTATGTTTGCATGTCTTCTGGCATTCTGCGCATGCAGACTCTGGATGATCGTGCACTTATGACAAACGCAATCAAACTCTTGACTGTCTTGCAAATGAATCGACATGATTTTAATCCTTTTCCAAACTTTCCATTTATGGTGGAGAATATGTCTAACCACCTCCAACAACTTCAATAACTTCTTTCTTGGGATCAGGAACAATCTGGGTCAACTCTGCCCTCTGGGACGTGGAGGTCTTCTCATGGTGCCACCTAGATGAGTTGAACGATCTAGTGGATAGGTCGTGGAGGATCTGGCATGCTTGGCGTGAAAAATGGGAAAGGGAGTGATCACGGGAACGACAAGGGTGAAACACATGGCAAGAAGAAGGGGGAAGGTGACAGGATATAATGGTAATGGGGGACACATTATTTATGAGGTTGTCGTGGAGGGGAACGAGACAGATGTCGGAGGACGAAGAAGGGCCAAAGGGGATGGGCCCTGTCACACAGTAAAGTGGAGAATAGATGGCAGGGGAGGAAGTGGTAGAGAAGACGACACAATAGGAAGGGGGCCCCACGTCAATACCACACCA
>CBVK0100437391.1:1019-11740 GCA_900067695.1 Picea abies | reverse complement strand
ATCTAATGAAATGCAAACATCTATAATAATGGCTTAAACATTAACAACACATGCCCAAGGGCTACAAGCATTTCCTATACGATTACTCTCACAAGTAGCCAGTTCCTCAACCTATGAGAGGAATTGGAGTACTTCAGACTTTATCCATTCAATAAAGAGAAATTGATTAGGATCTACGAAGGCAAAAAAATTAGTTTACATTCATAGTATACTTTGTCATCTTGCCTAAAAAGACCTAGGGTATAAAGTAAGCCCATTTAAGAAATGGGATCAATTCATGTATGACGTTAGGGTATAAAGTAAGCCCTTTTAAGAAATGGGATCAATTCACGTATGACATTATATGTGTGGACATTGGGATCCAACCAGATGGAAATCCTACCTACAAATACAAACCCAGTGGATGATCACAACTTGAGAGAGAAAAGTACCTTAGAGCATCTTAATTAAGGATCTAGAGGATGCAGAACATGAAGAAAAATCAATTGTTGACATCACTAATTAGTGACCAATCACCATTGATCTAGTAGTAAATGCCATTGAGCATGTTTTGTAATTATTTATAGATTTCAATTTAGAATTAGAATATTGAAGTTAAATCATTGAACCTAAATGTTTAAAATTAAATTATGAGTGCCAAACTCAAAACGTGATTGTGACATTGTCACCATTGTATTTAATATTATTTTATATTTTTACAGTTTAAAGTTCTTGGTTTTGTATTTTACTATTTCACGGTTTTAATTTTATAACACACAAATATATATGAGACATGCCCTCGTGTCAATTGAGACTAGCTTGGGTGGTCAACCATCAAGAGGAGAAGTTCTTGTCCTTCCCACCTAGGTTCAAATCCCACTTGTGACATGTTTGCCCTTGTAGGCCAATTGGGGCTCACATAGTACCAACAATCTGAATCTCACTTATGTGCTTGAGAGTGGCAAGAGATGTTTCCAATCATTTAAGTCAATAGGGTTTGGCTTTGGTGGTTAAGAGGAGAAAGTGTTATCCTCCCCACCCAGGTTCAAATCCCAGTTGTGACGTGTTTGCCCCTTGTTGGCTGATTGGGGCTAGCAAAGTACTAGCAATCTCACTCTCATTTGAGTGCTTGAGAGTGGGATTAAGTGTTTCCAAAAATTTTAGTCAACTAGGTCTAGCTTGGGTGGTTAAGAGGAGAAGTGGTTATTTCTCCTCACCTAGGTTCAAATCCCGCTTGTAACAAATTTTCCCTTTGTGCACCAATTAGTGGTGTCAAGGTACCAACAATCTCACTCTCACTTAAGTGCTTGAGGGTGGGACAAGATGTTTCCAAACACTTTGATCAATTGGATCTAACTTGGGTGGATAATAAGAGAAGTTGTTGTCCTCCCCATCTAGGTTCAAATCCCACTTGTGACATGTTTGTCCCTTGTGGATCAACGAGGGTTGGAAAGGTACCAACAATTTCACTCATGCTTAAGTGCTTAATGGTGTGACAAGATGTTTACAAGCATTTTAACCCAAGGGGTTAGCTCAACCAGTTGGCCCAAATGTTGTTGGGCATTTGGCTAGTTTTGTACTAGCAGGTGCTTAGTTCAAATTCCCCTTAGATGAGAGGCACTAGTCTACGTCGATGAGTTTACTAGGGATGCCATCCACAAATGTGGGGAAGCATCCCTTGGGTATCCTCATGAGGTTTTCTTTGAAAAAATGTGTCTATGGTGTGTGACACACCCTCCCCCTTCGCGCACCCAAATTTCAAAACCAACCCACCCACACCAACACCCGCATGCATGCACCCTAGCTACCTTGGTTCAAAATCAACATGTGAATTAGCACAAATCACTAGTATAACAAAGTCATGGAATGCAAATTAGAAGGAGGGGAGTACTAATATGGAACAAAATCCCATCACAAGGAGATGCCACCATAACAAGATAGCTTGCAGATACAGACATCACATATTTATCGACCACAAGCCAAAGAGGCCCACACGGCATGGCACCAAAACTGTCAGCAATGCTAGCGTTGGAACGAAGGATGCTACCACATCAACTCAAGGGATTTGAACCCGAATACCAGTTTTCAGATTGGCAATACCTCATAAACCACCTTGGTCTCACGTTGGTGCAGGTAATACTTTACAAAACAACCTTCCTCTCAAAATTGTTATCCGTGTAAGATTATTCAGTACACACGCAGCCAACACACAATTAGGGGAGTCATCCCAAAATTGACAAATCTTCATGTTAATCAAGATCTATTGTATTATCAGACTGGCAATACTGTGTTTCCAAATTCAATAAACTCAAGTAGCACCATCAAAAAAGGCTTAGGGAACATAGTACAGACCTTAAAAAAAATATTCTTGTTTGACTCGCTCAACTGTTGCAGAATTGCAAGCCAATCTACCCTTCTAGGATTCAAATTTTCCCTCAACTGAATCAGCAACTCCGACGGATCATCATCGTCAGACAAGGAAAGGATCTGCTTCATGATAGACTTGCATTTTCCAGACATCACAGCAGGCTCTTCTGGAGTTATCTTCTTATCTGCCACTTCCAATTTCTGGCCGACCGCAGTCCAGCTCGGATCAGACAAATCCATCCCATATGCCTGAAATTTCAATTTCGCTCGCCGCTGCAGCAAACCATGGTTAGGCTTCTCCTCAGACTCTTCTCCCTCAACAGATTCATCATTCCCTTGAACCAAATACTCTCTACCACTCCCAATCAGTTTTATTCTGTGACCACCACTCCCAAGCAGATTTGTAGTAGAATCTCTACCAGTCAACCGATCCAAGCTTCTATAAAACTCAATTTCTGATCTTTTCTGCTCGGCAAAGTGCATTTTCAAATCCCTCAGAAGGTCCCCAGTTACGCCTGCATCCTTGGCAAACTTGGTTATCTCCTTCATCTCATCGGACTGTAAATACATTTGAATCTCCGTTTTCAATTCGGCCTTGTGCATATCTTCGATGATGCAATCTCCGTTTTCAATTCGGCCTTGTGCATATCTTCGATGATGCCTTTCGAGACCTCCCAGACAATTTTCCAGAGGTCTTGACTGAAGTCTCGTGTTTGCAGAGACTCAATAAAATCCTCAAATTGTTTGAAATCTTCGAATGTGCCTTTCTCTATCTCTGTAACGACTTTATCCACTATGATTTCAAGCATACCATTTATGACTTCTCTGCCCGCATCTGCATAAGCTTCTGAGAGCTTGGTGCGCATGACTGCAACGAACTTTTCCAAGAACAAGTTAATTGCGGTATCACCATCATCTTCTTCTTCTTCGCGTACTTGCAGGGAGTGCAGTAATCTGCTCTTTGAGATGAAGTGGGGTTCCAGTGTCGAATATCTGCTTGGTCGAAGGTCGAATGGTCCGGCATTAGGGCTTTTCGGGCTGGAAATGGTGGGGTTCACATGGGCCGCTGAAGCTCTGTAGAATGGCCTCCGGGATTGGAATTTTTTGATAGCGTTCCTCAAGTGGCTAATCGTTCTTCTGGTGGTGGCGGACTCCATTGGAGTTAGCTGGAATAAACCCTATCCCAAACCCTGCAAAATGGGCAATTTAGGAGGACTTTAGAATGGGTTTTTAGTGAAGAGTTTTGAATTTTACCATAACGCTCTCCATGTGCAGAAGCTTTTGGCAAATATCCATTTTAAGTTAACGAACAATTTAAACAACAGCTTGGAAAATTTAGACAAATCTTAATATTACTCGGGTTGACATTATAGTTTGGGAGGAATTGATTCCACATATTGTATTGCGAATGCTCGCTCATTAAAAAAAAAAAAATCATTTTAATAAGTTTTTTCTTTTTAAATATTATTAATAAGTTTGTTTTAAAATAAATTTAAATATTTAATTTTTTTATTATTTATAATAATAATATGAATAATAATAATTTAATTTTAATATTAAAATATTTTTAAAAATATAATTTTTAAATAATTAATAAATATCAAATTAATTAGAATTACATATTCATAATCTACTATACTAGTTATTATGAATGTCATGTCTTTCATGTTAATTTTATTATAAACTAATAGCTACTAACTTGTACCGCTCAACATCCAAGTGTCTTTGTTGTTTGCTTGCAAATTGTATTGACACTCCATATCGAACATTGTATGCATAAACTTAACTTATCATTGAGTCTCAATTGTTATTCCCTGCTTCCACGATCCAGTGGATTGTTCCTACATAATACACACATCCTTTATAATTCATTCAACACCATCTCAAATGCTTACATTGTATGTTGTGAACATCTTCTCCCTCAGCTTTCTCCCTAAGCATAATTTGTACAGATCCCTTCTCCATATCTAGTCAGAGAATGTACTTGACTCTACAAAGTCCTATTTCATGGATGTTTAATAGAATAATGTTTTTTTGGAGGTTTATCAAATCAATTTTGTTGTTCCGTGTATTTTCATTTTCAAATGCTATGCTCTCAATTATTTTGTAGTCAAATTGTTATGAAAAATGTTTTTTTAGAAGTTG
The DNA here is from genome assembly GCA_900067695.1 of Picea abies. Taxonomy (NCBI): domain Eukaryota; kingdom Viridiplantae; phylum Streptophyta; class Pinopsida; order Pinales; family Pinaceae; genus Picea; species Picea abies. Next base: position 7,249 of record CBVK0100437391.1, on the reverse strand, counting down.
TTATGACAAATATTAATATAAAAGTTTCAAATCTAGTGTGTATAATTGGTTATATATTTGGTACTTTAGATTATTTTCGTTATGATTTTGAAGGATAGTGAACTTCGATACTTTCTTTAATAGCTTCTTTCCATAATGGTATCACACATATGTTTTTTTTTTCATTTAGAATTCACCCAATGATTTATTTGAACGTATGCTTAGATATTTGTTAGCATTTTTGATAAAAATATGAGCGTTGTGTTTTCTATAATGGTGAGATACCTATCTATTAGGAATCCTACTAGTGCATGCACAAGCATATTGTTGCATTTTTATATGTGATCAGTAACTCTACCACATTATATCAATGGTAGCTCCATAACCTAGAAAATACATTTTCCGATAATTAATTATTATAACATATATGGATAGGTATCAAGTGAGTCCTTCTCAATACCATGATGATGGAATGTAATAATCAATATCGCTATCAATCAATGACATCCATTGAATTAATTTATTCAAAATAACCAATTGAACAACGATACCATTTTTCGTAAGTAGTAATTATTACCATGTCTAATCATACTTTTTTCTTTCCCATTCTGAATAGTCATAGTCCAAAATGGCATGGCGTGCAATAACATGTCATGGTAATAGGTATATCCACACAAAATCATATATACAACCTTCAAAATCAGGGTTATGTTTGATTTTCATTTATGATTGTTGAGCCATTAAAATCCCTATGTGCAATGATAAGAACAACACTACATAAACATATCCAATATAATTATATCTCATTATGCCTAGGCTTAGAAAACTCGTTGTAGAAGATGAGTGGTGGCTTGTTGTCTTTGATGATTCTCTGTTTTTATAATTGATGCCATGAAGAGTTATTATGTTGAAACCTTCATAACATAATTGTAACATACCCAGCCACATCTATACACCAATTGAGGTGATGGGGTAGTTCAAAACATTTTGAATTACATCGTGCATGCATTCTAATGTGAAATTGACACAATCATAAGCAATTATTCAATTTATGAATGTGTAAATATGATGCAAGTTGTCTAATGTAATTCATTTCACATAAGATAAATTAAAACTCATTTAAGCAAAAGCAAACCATGAAATAACTAGTAGCACGAACACTTATAAAAATAGTGGTGTTTACGTACTCATAAACAACAAAGGAATACTTATCTTTTTGGGAATTATTCACCAACACACTATAAATGAAGAATGTTCTCTTTGGCATAGAGGCCACCCCCAAGTGGGTACTATTAGGAATAAGGGAGAAATTTCATGGTTTTGTTGTAATATCTCTCAGTGAACCCAAATTCTCAAAATTCACAAGTAAACAAAACTACACTTTACATTTTCTCACTATAACCATCCCAATAAACCAGGTCCTCTTCCCCCTCATCCTGCACAACACTAGGAATGGGATCCCTTTCTCTACTAAAGAGCCCCTCGGGCTATCCCACTTCCCTCCAATGCTCCAACACAAGGTAGCTAGGGAATATATATTGCTAGAAACCATGGATTTTTAGTTGTAAATCAATCTCCCCTTTCTCAACCATCACCCATAACTTGGTCATGGTTTTCACAAAGTATTGTGGTTGTAGACTATGGCATCCTAAATACAGAGGAGAGAAACCAAAAGAATAATGAACAACCAGTGTACTTGCATACCCGAAATCATAGATTATATTTCCATGGTAACAAGAGACCATGTGTATTCATAAGAAGTTCACATATCTATCTTTTGGGAAACTAATCTCAAGGTAGGTGAACGGTTAAATGAGCATAAGCAAAGGTTAAAAAACATAGAATAAAGGTGAGCAATAATAAAATAATATTATTCTCTTAGCTCCCAAGCACCTTGTTTTTGCCTCGCGTGGACTCATAGCCCCTTATTTTCCTTCTTCATTTGCATCCTTGGTGGTATTTATGTTTGCATCCTTGGTGGTATTTATGTTATATTTCAATATGCATATTTACAAAGTCAACAATCATTCTTTACTTAGACCACATATGTTCGACTTATATAGTCATTTCATCATTACATATACATTCATAAGCTAGGGGCCAAAACTAGGGTATTAGAAGTGCCACGGACTATTATTCCACAAGCACCTTCCCAGTTTCCTACAAAAATTCTCTCAAAAAACCATTTGTTTGATAAGTTTTTTTTATTGAGATACAATGTATTCAAAGATGCAATCTCTACTAACTTCGATGGGATTTCCCCATTTAAACAATTGTCATTGAGAGAAATATATCTCAGTGCCTTGGATGAACCCAAAGACTCTAGTATTCTCCCCTTGTAGCTTGAGGTCAAGGGATTGAAACTCTTTAGCTTTAGAAGCTTATCCTAGGACAGAGAAATGTTGTCCCCAATATGATAGGTTACTGAAAATTTCCTTCAAATTGTAATGCCTTTCTTCATACCTAGCTAAGCTATACTTGTCAAAGTTACTTGTGCAGTGACTTGTCAAAGCTACCTATGCAGTAACTTATCAACATCTTATCTTGTAAGATGTATATCATCATAGTCTATAGGTTTATGAAGATTCTGATTGCTCCTTGGTTTCGTCGTCAATCCATAAGAGACACTCAAATGAAATGAAATGAAATTGAGAATTTATGAAATTCATGGTAGATTCTCGTGGTTAAATGGTATGTGCTAATTTCTATCACTTAATCCAAATCACACAATATTTTTAATGGGATTTCAAAATTAATAAGATTTTTTTCTAAAAACATTGCAAATCATCTTTTTCTTCAAAGCAAGTAACATTTGTATATAAACTTGCCCCACTTTATGTTTCCTAAATCCTTTGTTGATGTGACTTGGCACTGATGCAATTATGTTGTTGAAGTTGCCATGGTGTTATGTAAAACTTATGTACCATGATAGTTATTATTGTTGTTAATTTTACAATTACTAATTCACTACACTAATTTATACATCTTTTATTAAAAATTACACTAACTTATGTATTTATATTAAAAATAGGACAATGAAAAATGATGAAAAATATGGTACAATTTTTTTTTTGAAAAATAATAAAAATACATAATAATTGAAAATTTAAAAAAGAAGTTCAATCTTATTGTGGACCATCTTCTGAATCTTTCGGAGCAACCGCAAGCTAGGGTTTTGGACAGTCGCGGCCATTGCAGAGGACAGCATGAGCACCAGAGGGGGGGGTAAGGGTACCCCCTCATACAAACATATAGTGGTAGACAGAGGGAAAGGGCCAAGGGGAGGATTTTTCAAGGCACCAATGGCAAGCACCTCGGGATCTGACCCAAAAAAAGGTCAGGAAAGGAATCAAGGCAAAAGTGAATGCATGGAAGAGGAAGTCAGAGAAAACCATAATGAAACGTAAGACACAATGAAGACCAACCGGGCAAAAGGGCGCAACCCGTGCAAACCCAAAACAACACTGATACCCAAGGTGATACTGAAGGATCCGCAAACGCAACTCTACAGGGATCATATGAAGGTGCATGCGCTAGTATGCAAGTTTACGGGCTTGTGGCCCACCGAAAGAACACTACGCAACTGGATCAAATATCACTGGAAGCCAAATGGGGAAGTGGAGCTCCATCTGGGCTTGAAAGGTTTCTTCACGACAGTCTTCATAAACTTAGAGGACAAAGATAGAGTCTTTGAAGGAGGGTCTTACTTCTATGCATCAGCAGGATTGTACATGTAGCCATGGAAGGAAAATTTCTCCCCAAAAAAATAGACCTTCAAAAAGGTGTCGGTCTAACTGAGATACTATTCCCTACCTTTAGACTACTAGTTACCCTCTATTTTTGAAGCAATAGGGAATAAATTGGGGAAATATATAAAGACCGCAGAAGCCACCTTGAAAGGGAGATACACATCTTACACAAGAATATGTATAGAGATGGGTGTGTCGGGAGCACTCTCAGAAGCCATAATCCTAGAATTCAGGGATGAGGAATGGATCCAAAACATCGAATATGAACAAATCCCCTTCCGATGTAGAAGGTGCCATGAACATGGTCACCTGATCAGGGAATTCCCTCTTAATAAAAAACAGGAAACGAAAAATCCCAAACCACAACAGGATGAGGATGGGTTTGTTAAACCAAACCCCCTTAATAAAAAATAGGAAATGAAAAACCCCAAACCACAACAGGATGAGGAAGGGTTTGTAAAACCAAACCCCAGAAGAAGAGCCAACAAAAAGAAGAGCAAAGCCTAAGGAAAAAATAACCCAGAGGTCTGAAATAAAACAGAAGGATGGGATAAAACCAATAAAGGGGCAGAAGCTGATAAGGATACGACAAAAGCTCAGGAAGTCAGAGAACAAACATCAAACGAGCCCACCGACCGACCAAATAACTAGAAGGAATAAGAAAGTTGAGCAACCCCGATAGAAGGAAAAATCAGAGATGAAAACACTCCCATGCAAGAAGCAGAGGGAGAGGAAGAAATGACACCAAGTGAAGTAGGCACAAAAGATGCAGAACTTAGAGACCTTGTGGAAAGGGAAGGGATAGATCTCACAATCATACTAGTGCAATGGAAAATAAAGGGAGTAGACAGTGTACCAACAGAGCAACTTGACCGCATCCAATGCTTGTTCCTCCTAAGGAAGGAAGCCAAAGCTAGAGGCCTAAAGCATACACATGGGGAGATTGGACACCTAAGAGTCAAAGTCAGCGAGGGACAACCACATCTCTCACCCAAGCAGATGCGAAGGAAAAAAAGTAGGAAATCAAATAGAGTAGCCCTATAAGAGCTTGGAAGGCTACTGATAAAATCGGGTAAGATCAAGAAACTCTTCACCAACTCCCTCCCACATGTTTAAATGATGGTTATAAATTGGAATATAAGAGGCCTAAATATCCCAAGAAAGAAATGAATCCTTAGAAATAGACTAAAACAGGAACAACCAGATCTCTATTTTATTCAAGAGACCAAGTGTAACATAGACAGAATGGAAACAATCAGTCAACAACAATGGCGCAAGTACAAGATGTTGGCTATTGGAGGCCACCAAATGGTAGGAGGTATCCTCACTCCATGGAACCCACAAGTACTAAGCCTAATAGCAGCCGAAGCGACAAGGCATACCTTCACGGTTCGCATGCAACTCATTGGGAACACAGAGGTGATTTTATACACTAATGTGTATGGACCCCAGGTGTCAGAGGATAGGAAAGGAATGCTAAGAGACCTAGAAGATCTTAAAAATCAAGCCAACAACCTCCAATGGATCCTAGCCGGGGATTTCAACATCATCACGTCACTAACAGAGAAAATAGGAGGTACAAGAAGATTGGAGAGAGATGTGGAGGAGTTCTCGAAATTCATAGACACAATGGAGATGGTAGATCTAAAAACCAATAATGGTCGGTTCACCTAGAACAATAAGCGAATGAACCAACATCAGGTAGCAACAAGACTCGACAAATTCCTAGTGTCAGAGTCAATCATTATGCAGGGGCTAACCATAGACTGCAACATCCTTCCATGGGTGGGATCATATCATTGGTCAGTGCAACTGGAAGCAGATTTCCAGACCACACCAAAGAATAGACCCTTTAGAATTGAGAAATTCCGGATTGAACACCAAATGTTCAAGGAAAGAATCAAACAGTGGTGGCGTGAGGAGCAACCAGAGCAAGGGACAAGGATGTTCAAACTCCATAAGAAACTAAAACATATCAAATATAGGCTCGAGGAGTGGAACAAGGACACTTTTGGGAATATAAACCAAGAGAAGAACAACATCGAAGAAAAAATGAAAAAACTCCAGGAAACCTGCATTTCGGAGGGCTACAATGAGGAGCAGAAAAAGGAAGAGATCCAGATGACCCAGGAGTGGGAAGAGTATTGCCAACAAGAAGAAACCCTGGCGACAAAATTCCAGGATCAGATGGCTAAAGGAAGGAGAACGAAACACCAAGTTTTTTCATAGAACAACCATGGCCAAAAGAGCCCATAACAAAATCCTGAAGATTCGGGACCAGGATGGAATAGAGAGAGAATCACATAAGGACATCAAAACAACTCTAGTAAACCACTTTCATGGGATAGCCCAGGAACCCAACCAAGACAGAACGGAGGCCATACAAAAGATAATCCAGCATATCCCTTGCCTGGTAACAGAAGAACAAAATAACAACCTGAACAAGCCCATAGCGGAGGAGGAAATAGACCAAGCACTCCAGGAAATGCCCAATGGAAAAGC
>CBVK0100437390.1:0-11740 GCA_900067695.1 Picea abies | reverse complement strand
ACTTGCACCGGTAAGTTGCTTTAGTGTTGGTTGTTGTAACTGTTCTTCCAACTAGTTTATTGCTTGCTTGATTTATCTTCTAGGGGATTTATTTTAGTGTGTGTTGTTGTTTGTTCGTGTAGAATACCTTAGCATGTCGTGAATCTTCTCACACAGTGGAGGATTCAGATCTCCGCTGGTCACGAAGGCTTCTGGGCCTGCCACCGGTTATACTGGAGCCACCCCCGCCACCATTGAGGCGGAAGCTAGACCATCAAGGGTCTTTCGAAGCAACTGGGGCTTTTGATCCCGAACAACCCCCCGAGGAATCAACCGCCAATCTTGGATTGGTTGAAACCGCAAACACTGATACTTGGTCGGACGTTATTGTGCCAATTCAATTGTACGAACGCCTGTCAGTGCCTAACCCAGTTATGGAACAAATCACTTCCTCTGGGAATTCTTCCATTCCCATAATTGTTATTACCACAGGAGAAGCTTCTCCTAACTTGCCTTTGTCGGCGGTCCGGGCCACCACGGTCTCGGCCGCAACTACGTCGCACAGTGGACTGACCCCATCTATGGCGGCGACCACACCTCTTTACACACCTAGTGCAACAGGTGCTCCGTTTTCATACGGTATGCCCAGTTCAGGTACTAGTCCTGCACTCACTTCATCCACTTTCCAGACTTTGGGTCTGGGGGCAGGGAGCTCTAACGCTCCTCTGCAGGGGGCATTCCTGTCCCTTTCAATGCTTTTCCTTACACTGGAGGTCATATTCCTCCTTCGTCCCCTTCGCTCGGTGGATCGCATCAGCAGTCCGCCAGACAGCCTACACATACAAGTCCTTTTGGAGTCGGGAGTCAAGGAACACCTGCGCAAACTCAGCCGGTAGGTTCGTCACCGTTTATTTGGAACAAGACGTTTGGTAATAACACTTTCACATCCACTGCTTTCCCATCTAGGGGCACACCTGTTTTTGGACAGTTTACGCCAGCACAGGGTACTATTCCTGCACTGGGGGCACATATACCAGGACCTTGGAACTCAGCACAAGGGTTCGTTCCATCCTCTAGAATGTAATCCATTGGAACCCCGGATAGAATTCTATGCCTCTTCCATCAGGACCGTTATGGGGTAATCCGTCCCAAAGTCCGTCAAACACAATGAATGCCCAACATCCTATGTCCTTCATGGGGAATCAACCAATGATGTCTCCTCAAATGCAAAACCCTTATGCTAGTCCAGGACATGGTTTCTACCAGAACCCGGGCCAGCAGCCAAACTTTTCCTGGCAACCTGGTGCCAGTCAAACTCCAGGACCCTTTTGTCCCAGCTATCAGTAGCAACCTAAACTACCATTCTTGGCGACGTTACACTTGCCAGATTTGACACAGTTGTTGAATGATCCTATCTGTCACGATCCGCGTTGGCCTCCTATGCCAACGAAGTTGCCTTCAGATATCCCAAAGTTTGAGGCCAAGCTTAACGAAGATCCAGGTGATCACGTGACCACTTTCCACCTTTGGTGTTCGTCTAACTCACTGAAAGATGACTCCGTCCAGTTGCGATTGTTTCAAGGCACTCTTATTGGGAGTGCCGCGAAATGGTACATAGATTGACCTCTCACGATATTCTTCTTTTGGCGAACTGGCGATGGCCTTCCTCAACCACTTCCAATTACCTGTGAGATACGACGCCGGCACAAAGTTGCTAGCCAATTTCGAATAGACGTCAGCGGACCATATCTTGGATCATATTCAAGAGTGGCGACGCCGAAAGAGTCTTATCAAGGTACCCGTCCCACCAACATTCCTGCTTGAGTGGTTCCTTAAGTCTTTAGTTCCGCAGTTATCCAAAGACGTCGCAACTTCAGGGGTTTTCTCCGAGGAGGATGCCATCATGAGAGCTCAACAGTTTGAGCTTATTTATTCTTAGTCTGGTCTATTGTACAACATCCTGCCGGATGCACCACGATCGATTCTGGACAAAACCAGACAGAGAGTTGGACAACATGCCGATGGTATAGTTGGTTCGGCACAAACCAAGCCCGCTGAGAAATTGACAAAACAATTGCAGCAGTTATCGATACAACACTCAGCGGCCAGCCAGACTACTGCTTTGGCTGCTCCTCCTACTCAAACGTCGGAAGTACACTCCATGCAGACGACTAAACCAAAGGCCAACCAGCAACCCGAGGGGAAGAAAAAACAACGCAATAAGAGTAAGGGGGATAAAAAACCAAATGATAATGCTGGCGAGGGCACCACAGGAAAGAGAAAGGCGAGATATCCGTGCAACTTATGTGTGGAAGAACACCCAACTCATCTATGCCCTCGACTTGCAGAGGCCCAGAAGTTTGTCACACAACAACAGCAAGCCGTGTTGACTAACCCTTTCCAGCATGGGCAAAATTTAACTCAAGCCTCTGCGAGTGGCGAAGGGGGCAACCATGAAAACTGCCCTCCCCCAAACAATTCATCTGCCGCGAACGTATATATGGTGAAAAGTGATGCTTTCATAACAACTAGAGCTCACGATTATAGCAAACCAAGTGCTCCTGAGAAGGGCAAAGAATTCGAGATCCCATCTCTTCCTCTACAGATTGAGAAGACGTTGGGTGAAACAATGACGCGCATTCCAAAAGGTGCGTTCAAGAGGGCTTCTCATAATCCAAACGCAAGGGCCGCCCAAAACTATTCTGTGGTGGAAGATTTATTCCAAACCCCTTGTGCTATGTCTGCTTTGGAGGTCCTCAAAAGTTTCCCTGCTCAAAGGAGAGCCTTGTTGACTGTTTTAGGCTCTACTGAGACTTGTAACCCGGGAACCATCATGTTAGATACGACTGACTTGAAACCTCGTTTTCCTTACCACGTCGCATTTCAGATAGTAGTGGCTCATCCCACGAAAAATTTTACACGAAATATCTTCCGCACGGTGGTAGACGAGGACGCTTCGACTTGCGTTATCTCGTTAGCATGATGGAAAGCCATTGGTCAACCTGAGTTGTCTCCATCACCCACCCTCCTCACTGCATTCGATGGTCGTTCTTTCCGACCACATGGCATCATTCCTTCTTTCCCCGTACAGTTAGGGGGGAAGACCGTGTGCGTCGAAGTAGAGGTAGTTGATGCCCCCATCGACTACAATCTATTGTTAGGTTGTAGTTGGACTTATGCAATGCAGGCAGTAGTCGCTACAATTTTCCGAGTCCTATTGTTTCCACATGAAGGTCGGATAGTGACTATTGATCAGTTTTCCTTCTCTCGACCTGACCCAGCCATGGGGGCATCCACGGTTCCCATGGTAGATAATCCTCAAGCTGGTGTCATCAACATAGGAGTTGGTTTGTGCCCATCTTTGATGGGTACCTTCGATTACCCACCTCCTCAAGGCGATGTCAAGTTTATATTGACTCACCACAAGGCTGAGATTTTCCATGTTTCGTCATTTCGCACGGCTTACTTTCAGGATCCGTGGACTCTTCCTTCCCCATCAGCCACGATGGATGAGACAGGGCACGCTGGCATGGCCATGCCCTTGTCGGTCGCTGAAGTAGCGTACTCTTTGGTCCAACAAACTTCAGCTACTCCCGATCCGATTCCCGCACAAGAGTTGGATCCACTCCTCGAGCCTATCTGGGCTCAGGATTCTCTTACTGATATCGATTCGTTAGATTTAGTCTTTCCTTCTGATGAAGCTATAATCGAAGCAATGACTGGTCCGGACAAACCCTGGGATGATCTTCATCACAGATCATATTTCCTTCCAGAGTTACACCGAATCACAGCAGGAGAATTCACTATCACCATGACGGGAGATCAACCTTGTCCCATTAACCTCTTAGCTACACAGGATATTTATGCTGAGGGAAATATGGCGACTATCGCTGAAATGATACCTATCAATATCTCCCGAAACCCTGGCGTCGTTGAAAATGTCTTCGTCAGAGCAGATTGCTCCCCCGAAGAGATTCAGATTTACACAGATCTTTTTAAAGAATTTCGCGATGTTTTTGCTTGGTCTTATGAGGAAATGCTAGGCATTGATCCAAAAATAGTTGAACACGAAATCACTACGTATCCTGATGCTAAGCCTGTTCGACAGAAACTTCGTCCAGTTAATCCTAGGAAAGCAGCAGCCATTAAGACGACGGTTGAGAAATTGCTTAAGGCAGGGTTCATATACCCTATTCATTTGACTCAATGGGTGTCAAATCCCGTGCCAGTCGATAAAAAACAAGGCACGATTCGTGTCTGTACCGATTTCTGTGATTTGAACAAGGCGTGTCCAAAAGATAATTACCCAACCCCATTCATCAACCAGATCATTGATGAGTGCTCCGGTTGCGAAACCTTTTCAGTCATGGATGGTTTTTCGGGCTATAACCAAATCCAAATCAAACCCGAGGACCAACACAAAACGACATTCATTTGTCCGTGGGGTACATTCGCCTATCGAAAAATGCCTTTTGGTCTCAAGAATGATGGAGCCACTTTCCAGCGGGCCATGTCTTTTGCGTTTCACAACCTCAAACATATAGTCGAGGCCTATCTAGATGATTTAGCATCACTCTCTCGCAAGCGAAAAGATCATCCTACACACCTCAGACTCATCTTTGAACGTTGTCGCTACTTCAGGATTCGCTTGAATCCCAACAAGTGCAGATTTTGTGTCACGTCAGGACGTTTGTTAGGTTTCATAGTGTCAACCATAGAGATCATGGTTGATCCTCTCAAGGTGGAGGCGATAATCCAGTTGCCCCCCCCACACACAATTTTACAACTTCAAAGTCTTCAAGGTAAGGCGAACTTCTTACGACNNGAAATCACCAAGGGCTTCATGCGTTTACTGAAGAAAGACGTTCCTTTTCTTTGGGACGAAGCCGCGCAGTGCTCTTTCGACGCATTGAAACACACCCTTACAACCGCACCTCTGCTACGGCCACCGAATTATAACAAGGATTTCTTATTATATCTGGTGGCCGCAGAGTCAACCATAGGCATGGTTTTAGTTCAGGAAGATGATTTATTTTCTGAATACGTGATCTATTACCTGAGCCGAGGCCTCGTAGGACCGAAACTTAACTATACACATCTCGAAAAACTTGCGTTGGCAGCAGTTCATGTTGTTCAACGGTTCCGTCATTATGTTCTCTTTCGTAAGACCACCGTCGTAGCCGTCGTGAATCCATTCCAGTACATGTTGACACGACGAGTTATCGGCGGAAAAATCAGTAGATGGATGGTGATCCTCCAAGAATTTGACTTAGACTTTGTTTCATCCAAGTCCAAAAAGTCGTTGGTCTTCGCAGAACTTATCTCGGAGCTTCCGGTTGAATCAGGTGACATTGTGCCTGAGGAATCGCCTATCCGGGGGGATATGTTTTTGATCGAATCATCTGACCCCTGGTACGGAGATATACTGATCTATCTCCAGAATTTGAAGTGTCCTACCTCTGCTTCTCGTGATGAGCGTCGGTGGATCCGCCATCAGGCCAAGAACTATCTTATACTCAATGATACTTTGTATCGGAGAGGTGTAGATTGTATCTTGCGTCGATGTCTCACTCATGAGGAGGCCGTCATAGTGCTCAACGATTGTCATACAGGGTCTTGTGGCGGCCACTTATCCGGGTTGGCAATAGCCCAAAAAATCTTACGAGCAGGTTACTTCTGGCCCACGCTTATCAAAGACTGTGTTGAGTCGGTCAAGAAGTGCCATCCGTGCCAAATCTTCTCACGGAAGATGAGGGCACATCCAGCTCCGATGTTTCCTATTATCACCATCGGTCCCTTCACCAAGTGGGGGATTGATTACACTACATGCAACCCCCCATCAGCAAGGGGGCACCGCTATATCATTGTGGCTGTCGACTACTTCACTAAGTGGGTCGAAGCCATGACGACGTTCAAAGATGATGGAGAGAATGCAACTCTCTTCTTATTTAACCAGATTATAGCACGGTTCGGAGTCCCGAGAGAGATTGTCACTGACCATGGAAGTCACTTTCAGAACCAAATGATGACCGAGTTAACATCAAAGCTTGGGTTACGACAAGAACACTCATCACCTTACTATCCCCAAGCCAATGGGCAAGTGGAAGCTGCTAACAAAACGCTTAAGACAATGCTACAGCGAACCATCAACTCAACCAAGTCAAACTAGCATTTGATGTTATACTCGACATTATGGGCTTACCGAACATCAGTTAAGACTGCAACCGGTTTCTCACTTTTCCAACTCGTTTATGGGCTAGAGGTAGTTTGGCCTATTGAATGTCAAATTCCATCTCTAAATTTGGCAGTACAGTTATTGCCAGACACTTCTCCGCTTGAATAACGGTTAGTACACCTAGAGCAGCTTGATGAACAACATCGTGATGCGGCACTGGCCAACAAGGCTCACAAACATAAGGTTAAGTGTCAATATGATAGGTCCGTTCATCCTCGGGTTTTCTCTGAGGGCAACCTTGTCCTGGTTTACGACCAAGATAAGGACCCCCTGGGGGCAGGAAAGTTTAAACCCATGTGGTTCGGACCCTTCATTGTTAAGGAGGTGTTAAAAAAGGGCGCTTACCATATGGTCGATTGTGAAGGGAATGCTTTGGTGGAGCCTAGAAATGGGCTCTACCTCAAGAAGTACTACTCATAGGGTCACTGCAGTCACTTTCAGAATCAAATGATGACCGAGTTAACGTCAAAGCTTGGGTTACGGCAAGAACACTCGTCACCTTACTATCCCCAAGCCAATGGGCAGGTGGAAGCTGTTAATAAAACTCTTAAGACAATTCTACAGCACACCATCAACTCAGCCAAGTCAAACTGGCATTTGATGTTATACTCAGCATTATGGGCTTACCGAACATCCGTTAAGACTGCAACCAGTTTCTCACCTTTCCAACTCATTTACGGGCTGGAGGCAGTCTTTCCCATCAAATGTCAAATCACATCTCTAAAATTGGCAGTACAGTTATTGCCAGACACTTCTCCTCTTGAAGAACGGTTGGTATACCTAGAGCAGCTTGATGAACAGCGTCGTGATGCGGCACTGGCCAACGAGGCTCATAAACATAAGGTTAAGTGTCAATATTATAGGTCCGTTCGTCCTTAGATTTTCTCTAAGGGTGACCTTGTCCTGGTTTACGACCAAGATAAGGACCCCCTGGGGGCAGGAAAGTTTAAACCCATGTGGTTCGGACCCTTCATTATTAAGGAGGTGTTAAAAAAGGGCACTTATCTTCTGGTCTATTTTGAAGGGAATGCTTTGGCAGAGTTTAGAAATGGGCTCTACCTCAAGAAGTACTACTCATAGGGTCACTGTGGGTAACTTTTTGTAACATATGTATATTCTTTGTGCTATTACTTTCTTTCGTTTCTTTTGAAAAACATGTCATGGATGTGTCATTAATGTTATCTTTCGTCACTATGGAAGATTTCAAGTGAGTCTGAGGTGTTCATTGGGTATGCAGACGGTGCTAGTCAACACACGCGGAGGCTTGCCTCCGTCGCTTGGATAATCTTTACACCACAGGGTCAGTTGTTATCTTCTGGAGGCATATGCTTAGGTAACACCACAAACAATTTTGCTGAGTATAGCGCAGTTATTGAGTTACTTCGTGACGCTTTGTCATTGGGTATCTCTCGTCTCCGGGTCTATCTAGACGCTCAAGTGGTTGTGTCACAGCTAAACAGAATATACCGTGTGCACGATCCTACTTTACACCGACGATTCCTTAGGGTACGTCTCTTGGAACGCAACTTTGATTATATTACATATTTTCATGTTCCTAGGAGTCTAAATCAAATCACGGATACTCTAGCTAATCATATTTTAGATTGGCATCTTGCTCACACATAAAGAAGATCATAATCATACACATGTAAATGCATTTTTGTACACAAAATCCATAAAGAAACATAAAAGAAATAAAAACCATATATATACATCATAAAAATCTGCAGAGTACATAGATGGGCGCAAGCGCCTCAAAAAATGGGAACCATAACGAGTCACTGGGGCTTATGGCCTCCAAAAATATATATACATATCAGTGCTCGAGGCACATCAAAGTATACAAGTCTGTTCAGGGCCTATGGGCCCTGTTATAATCATACACAGCTCGGCCCAAACGCCTAAACATTCGGACCCATGTCCGCGGTAATCCCACCATATGAGTCTGCATGGAGGGTGGCAAGTCCTCTATCTCTATCATAGGAACGTGCAGGTGATCTCAGTGAAGTTTCGCTCAATCCGCCCAAGAGCCCTCTCAGCCTCTCCTGCTGGAGGGTTCCCTGCTACTGCTACTCCCCTAGCGGTAGCAGCTATGGCCTCTGGCCGTGGGCGGCGCCTGTTCCGTGCAAAATTGGCAGGCCGCACGGGTCCCACATCTGCATGCAACACAAGGTTCACCCATCAAAAACTCTGTTATCCAAAAAACATGATATATATCTAAAAAAGACATAAAAATTACATATGCAAACAAAAAAAAAACAGTAAGGGAAGAGACTTACCCATCTCCCCTCGCTCCTCATGAGGAGGCACTGGTATCGTTGGATCTCTGGAAAAGTCGATCCCCGCGTATGGGTAGTCCTCGATGGCGGGGATCTGCCGTGACAACCAAGAAAAGAAGTCGTCATTGAAGGCCTCCACGGTCCTTCCGCCACCCTGTCGCGACAGTAATGCTGCCCATCTACATACTACAGGGAAAGTCGCCAGATGTCCTCAAACTGTCATCCGAGGACTGAAGCATGGAACTCTCTTAAAGAAAAATGAGCACAAGATAGTCTCGAACCCGAAGTTCCTGTGTGTCCGCTGACGACAATCTGTCAATTGCCTCTTCATGCTCTCTAGCAGTGTGGTACTCCAGTCATATATTTGTGCATTCATGCACTGAACTGCACAGTTCATCTGTGCACGAGACGCCTGATGTACGGCTGAGGAGCCGGTAATTCTCCCAATGAGCGATAAGATAGTCTGTCGAGTAAGGCTGGTGATATTGCCAATCGGTATCCAAGAAGTCCCCTGACTAGTCCTAGCCACACAATATTCTGCTATCAACTCCGAGACTTTGCTCGGCCCCGCAGGAAACGTCTGCAAGTTAACGGGTTACCCTCTCCTCGAGAGGCCCGTCAAAAAATAGATGTCCTCGGTGGTGGGCACCAAGGATTGCCCCTCTATCATAAAGGCCTCAGCATCAGGATGCCAATAGTCAACCAAGGCATTCAGCAGCCTTGGTTGAGCGCGCATAAACGGACATAAGAAAAACTTCACTAAGCCACACTGCGTCAGCACGGCCATCACATTCGGATCTGCAGCTACTGCCTCATTGGCAGCCTCATGCTCTCTCTCTCTCCAATGAACATACATCCTACAAAAATCACAAAGCAAAAGGGGAGTTTAGATCTTAAACAAGTCATTTTTCTATTGCACGGGGGTAACCCGCGGGATGTCGAGGCGACAGTCGCGGGTACCTGCACGCAGTCTTAACTCTGCGCGCGGGTACCCATGGGCTGTCTCTGGACAGCCCGCGGGTTACTAGGGTCGGCCTCTTAGAGGTCGACGGCCACCCCCAAAATCAACTTAAAAGACATAAATGAAGTATTGAAATGCAAGAGGAGGGAGTTTGTACTTACTTGGTCCAAGAAGAAGTCCGTTTGGTCCACTGTAGCTCCCGGAATCATGATATCTGGCAAAGGGGGTCTTTTGGCTCCAGAGTCAATTTCCAAATCAGCAATGGTGATAATGAGTTGCCAACTTCTATTTATAGACTTTTTGGCCTCTTTTTGTCACCCTTTTGGCCCCTTTTATCAGTTTCTTTATACCAAAAACCATTTTGGGTGGTTCCGGAGTTATATGGAAGGGATTTGATCAAGTATTGGGACACTTTTCATTGAGTTTTGGAAAAATAAAAAAAAAATATACATAAGAACGGTCCATAAAAAAAAATTCAAAAATCAACCTGAGCATATAGGGTAGGAGTTCATTCCCACTGTTGCATTTCGTTGCCTTTTGTTTTTACGATATAGGATCGATCCCATCCTGTTGTGCCACGAAACCGTCATATATTCTCTAGAAGTGTCGCAACTGGGTGGTAGAGCTTACCAAAACATGGATGCCCTAGGTAGTTCCTAGTTGCATTATGGTGTCCATGCCGTTTCTGACAACATAGTAGGATCGGGAGTCCGCATAGTCTTTCCTGAGTATGACTTTGAGCCTCATTTGCATGGGTCTTTTTCACTCTTTGTCTTACCCTCCGGACTCCCAAAACATAACGGGTCTCCTTTTAAGCCCTTTTCAGACCCTCTAAACATGAAAAGATTGTTGAGCGATCTTGTGGCCTTTCATGCTCGTTAAACTGAAATTTGAAGTCACGTCTGTCCGGCGGTAGTTTACCCCTTTTTCGGTCCGGACGGTCAACTGTACGAACAAAGGTATACTCTATTGAATTTCCATTCTTTAGAAGAGTATCCTCAGGCATAATTTTATTCCTTTTTTGAGCCTGAGGGACTAAATTTACGAAAAAGAAAACCCCCCGGAGTCCATAGTTAAGCTCTTTTCAGACTCCCTAAAATTGAAAAGATTGTCGAGTGACCTTATTCTTTCACACTCGTTAAACAGTTCAGAAGAACATTCCTAACAGAGTCCATAGTTAAGCTATTTTCAGACTCCTTAAAATTGAAAATAGCCGAGTGATCTTGTCCTTGTCACACTCGTTAAAATGGTTTTGAATTGACGTTTAGTCGGTGCTAGTTTACCCCTTTTTCGAACCGACTAGACTATTGATGAAAAAGGTACCCCAATGGAGTTTCCTTTTATGCTTTTTCAGACTCTCTAAACATGAAAAATCACTGAGCTTCCCTTCTTTGGGCTCGTTAAACTTACATCGAAGGACGTTACCATTGTGTGTTCTATCAACCGCATTTGCATCATTTACCCATCAGCCTAGTAACAGTTTTCTTTTGCGTCTTAACACCTTTGGCCACTGGAGGATTTTTCCCGAGTATCATTTCCTAGAACATCAGTCTTGTCCTTGTGACTTGAGCTTGTATGTTTGCTATGCTCGTTCCTCCACTGTAACGTAATCTTCGTTTATTCTTTTTCCAAATCAACAAAAAGAACAAAAAAATCAAATACACCCCAAAAAGAGGATGGGAAAAGTATTTTCTTTATTGGCAGCATTATGAGTCGCCCTTGGATAAAGAACATCTGTCCATTTGATTCATCAGACTTTGGGATTTAGTATGACCTTAGGTAGCCTTGCTCACTATATTGAGTTGTGTCCTCCACCGTTTGGTTACTCTTCCAAACATATGGAGAGTTTGCATTGCCTCCTGCTTCGTAGACTTATGATTAACAGATATGATGCCTGAGTCTTATCACCTGTCGTGCTATGATCCAAGGGAAGTTTTTTACTTAGCCTGAGTCAGCCACTCTGCAATATGTCTCTTATCCGCATACCCGACCATCCTGAACGTCCAATCAAGTCTTTGTTCGAAATCACTGAATCCTTCAGTCCGATCATCAAGATTATCAAGTCCATAACCGACGAGCTGTCGAAGACCTCTGGGTAGTGCAGTCGTACACTCATATTACACTCCTACCCAAGATTAGAAGACTTTGAAGTTGTTTCTCGAGCTCTAAAGTACAACCATCAGGCCAAATCAGCTTCTGAGAGATGGATACTTTCTATGTATATCTTTCTGATTTCGAGATGTAGCTCCGCTGTGTATTGTTCGTGGCTACTCTTTATAGTTATTT
>CBVK0100437388.1:0-11741 GCA_900067695.1 Picea abies | reverse complement strand
AGATCACTTGCGAGCAAGTGTCCTCAGTGTGCCAGAGCGGGATGTTACAGCCCATCCAATGATCCAATGTTTCCATACCTATTTCATAGGAACAATGACATAAAAAATCATAATCAGAAAATGTTAGTTATGATGCAATTAGAAACATAACATTGAAAGCATATGATAGGAAAAAGATCCCACACAAACAAATTCCTTTGTAAACAAGAAGATACAATTATCTTCTACAATTATGCTAAAATGAAATATGTTTTCCGAGTTAATTGTAGGCAACTATACCATTGAAGATGGCCCAATAAATGGTGCAAAGGGTATTTTTAGGCACTACATAGAAGGAAAAGTCAATATCATAGGGATTGAATTCATAGACAGAACAATTGGCATAGCTCAATGACAAATAATGTGCCAGTTGTTCATGCCCAACATTTCCCATGATTGGACTCATTCAAAAGGTTCTCCAAACAAACAGTCTCAATAAAGAAAATATATTTTGTTCGGAAACAATTTCTTGTCCAATTAACATGTGCACAAACAATACATGGAACAAAGTTCTTCATCCTTGACTAGTTTTAGGTTTTTCTTATCAATTTTTTTGACCTCATTTGGTAACTGTCCCGATGACTATCCCGACGACCAACTTGATAACTATCAATGACAAACCCAATGATTTATTTTCCAATGACAATACTGATGACAATGATATCCAAATTTCCAATTACTATTTTTATCTTTGATACTTCATCAATTTTTGATATTTTTATGGGAAATATTCAATCAGAACCCACTTATGCTTCCTCCATAAAAAATTTCACTGCATCTTGTAGTCCATAAAATCTCGATGACTATTTCCATGGATTTTTGATCCTTTGTCAAAGTTTTATTTTTTGCTAAAAATATTTAATCAGAATCCACCTCCTTGCTTCGTCACTATTTGACTACATCTTGTAGTCCTGACATTTTTTACGACTATATCTTTTTCAAAATTTTACTAAAAAATATTTCTCTATATATTGAGTTCCTCAGCCTTGGCCACCAATTTCTCCTCCTTAAACCTTCCCAAGTACTAACATATGGTTCTAGGCAACACAATTCTCGTTCCCAAGAAATCTATCATTTGCTTGATTCAAATTGCTATTTCTGATTACTAGCTAAGCAACATCCCAATGACTATTTTACTTTATTGGGTTTGAAACGTCTTCATCAAATATCTTCATCCTTCAACAATTCTAGTTTGTATGATCACTAATCTAGCCTCATCCAATGATTTCTCTGATGACTATCCCGATGACTAGAATGATGACATTCCCAATAATAATCTCGATGACTAAATTTCTAATGATAGTCTTGATCATTGTCGTATCCACATTTCTGTTGACTATTTTTATAATCTTTGACACTTCAGAAATTTTTGAGGATTTTCTGGGAAATCTTCAATTGGAAACCACGTATGCTTCTTCCATTGGAAATTTCACTACATCTTGTAGTCCAAAAAATCTCAATGATTGTTTCCACGAATTTTAGATACTTCTAAAAATTTTAAATTTTTAGCTAGTAATCTTCAATTTGAACCCACTTTCCCTTTCTTCATCATAATACCACTGCATCCTATAGTCTATAAATTTTCATTGACTTTTATTATTATTATTAGAAATTTTTCTCTATATGTTGGGTTCCTCTACCTTGGCCCCCAATTCCTACTCCTTCAACCGATATAAGTACTAACAAATGATTTTGGGTAACACCATTTTCTTTCCCAACAAATATGTCATTTTCCTAATTTAGATCACTATTTTTTATGTCTAGTTGACCGCCATCTAGATGACTATTTTACTTTATCAAGTTTGTTCCCGAACACCTTCATCAAATTTCTTCATCCTTCACTAGTTTTGGATTTTTTTTATCATTACTCTGGCCTCCACTAATGATTATCACAATGATTTCCCTAATGACTAGCCCAATGATTGTTCTGATGAAAATCACGATGATTATCATATCCATATTTTCAATGACTATTTTTTTTTTTTTTATCTTTGACACATCATCAATTTNCANGTTTTTTTTTTTATCTTTGACACATCATCAATTTTTGAGATTTTTCTAGGCAATCTTCCATCGAAAACCTCTTATGCTTCCTCCATAAAAAATTTCACTACATCAGGTAGTCTAGAAACTTCCGATGATTGTTTTCTAATGACTATTTCTATGACCTTTTGATAGTTCATCAAATTTTTAAATATTTTATTGAAATCTTCGATCAAAAGTCACTTGCCTTTGCTTCATTGTAATTTTATTACATCTTATAGTCTAGAATTTTTCAATGACTAGTTGAGAACCATCTTGAACCTTCTCAAGTACTACAAAATGGTTTTGGCAAAAACCATTCTCATCCTAGGAAATTTTTCATTTTATTTATTCATATTTCTCTTTCTGATGACTAGCTAAGCACCATCCCAATAACTATTTTACTCTCTCAGTGTTTTCTTCTAAATGCCTTCATTAGAGTTCTTCATCCTTCCCTAGTTTCGTGTTTTTTTGATTAATTCTCTAGCCTCACTCGATGATTTCCACAATGACTAGACTAATGACTATTTTTTCGATGATAGTATTGATAACTATAATATCCATATTTTTTATGCCTTTTTTTTAATATCTTTGACACACGATTAATTTTTGAGATTTTTCTAGGAAATATTCAATCAAAAACCACTTATGCTTCCTCCATAAAGAAATTCACTCCATCATGTAGTTCCAATATTCTTGATGACTATTTCCATGACTTTTAGATACTTCGTCAAGTTTTTAAATTTTTGTTGGAAATATTCAATCGAAACCCAATGCTTCGTACTTCAACATTAATTTCACTACATCCTATAGTCTAGAAATTTCCATTTAATATTTATTTATTTATTAACTTCAAATATTTCTCTTAATATTGGGTTCATTTGCCTTCAACCCCCAATCCCTCCTCCACGAACCTTCCCTAGTACTAACAGATGGTTTTGGGAAACAACAGTATCATTACCAACAAATATGTCATTTTCCTGATTTGGATTACTATTTTCAATGACTAGCCGAGCACCACACCTATGATTATTTTACTCTATTGGGTTTGCTACCAAAGACCTTCATCAAAGTTCTTCATCCTTCACTATTTCTATATTTTTTCAATCACTATTATGGCCTCATTTGATGACTACCCCAATGAGTATCCCGATGGATAGCTTAATGATTGTCTTGATAACAATGTTGATGATTGATTTTCCAATCACAATCTTGATGAATGTCATATCCACATTTTCAATTACTATTTTTTATATTTAACACTTCATCAATTTTTGAGATTTTTCTAGCAAATATTCAATCAAAAAACACTTTATGCTTCCTCCATGAGAAATTTAATTGCATCTTGCATTTGAGAAATTTCCAATGACTATTTCTATGATGATTTGATACTTCATAAAAATTTTAAATTTTTGCTAGAAATCTTTAATTGGAAACCACCTTTCCTTCCTTTATCGTAATTTCATTACACCTTGTAGTCCATAAATTTTCGATGACTAATTTTTTTAACACCAAATATTTCTATATATACCAAGTACCTTGTCCTTGGATCCCCAATTCCTCCCCCTTGAATCTTCTCTAGTACTAATAGATGGTTTTGGGAAACACCATTCTCATTATTTCCTAACAAATCTGACAGTTTCCTAGTTCAGACTGCCAATTCCAATGACTAGGTAAGCCCCATCTCGATCACTATTTTACTTTGCTCCCAAACACCTTCATTGGAGTTATTCATCCTTCACCATTTCTTGATTTTTTTAATCACTGGTTTGGCCTCATTTGATGACTACAATAATGACTATCCCAATGAATGGCCTAATGATTATCCCAATGATAATCCTAATGACTGATTTTCCAATGATAATATTAATGACTCTCATATCCACATTTCTAATGACTATTTTTTATATTTGACACTTCACCAATTTTTGAGATTTTTCTTGGAAATATTCTATCAGAAACCATGTATGCTTCCTCCATTAGAATTTCCACTGCATTATGCAGTGTATAAATTCCCTATAACCATTTTTCAATTACTGTTTCCACTATTTTTTGTTACTTCATCAAAAATTTAATTTTTTTTTTTAAATCTTCAAATAGAACCAACCTCTTCTTGGAAACGATTTCTTGTCCAACTAGCATGTGCATAAGCAATAAATAGATCACAAGGCTCTACAATGGATAGCCTAGCATTTTATCAACATAGATTCAAACAACATGGACTTGTGTACACTACACTTTCTGGTGTTAAAGACATCCAATCACTCCTTCTCTTAAGCAAATTGCAAAAAAAAGATCATTCAATTATAAAAAAAACTATTTTTAAATGAGAATTCTTTGAATATATGCATGCTCGCAACTTGAGTACAATTGATAACAATATCAAAAGGAAACTATTTGTTGATATGCTCATTGAACACATAAATCTTGAAATTGCATATTGATAATATTTTCAAGGAATACGACCTCATGAAAAGTGACATCTTGTGTTTACAAGAAACACAAACAAACCTTCTCGCAAAAGAGAGTAGCTTGTAGAGACCTACAATTATCTCTCAATGTTTCACCTTCATGGCATTGTTGCATGCTACAAATAGAACAAAATAATCAATAAATACAAGAATTATGTGACAGAGCATATCGAATCAATTGTGATTTATTTTCACATTGCTAACATTGTTGATAGATTGGCGAATATTTACATTGCACCACATGCACCACCAGAGGATTTTCCGATGTGTATGCACAATAGCATTAAACATTCAACAAAATGAGCATATTGGTATCATAGGCAATTTGAACTTTGACATGTTGCAAAACAATGATGCAAAACAAAAAATTCTCTTGTTTATGCAAATAACTAACTTCACATTAAATACTACTAAAGAAATAAGCGACACTAGTTCAATGTTTGATGGACAAATATACCTAGATATAACAACATCTATAGTATCCTTGATGCTCACTTGACTAATCACCATGTTATTTAACTTTCAGTTCCTTTGAAAACATTTTCATGTATGTTTGTAAATTAACTTATTGACACTTTCCTCCACCTTTGGAGTATAGGAAACACATTTTTCCCTACTCTCCATCATCAATATTGCCTTCTAATAGTGCTACCAAGAAATTATGCTTGTATCAATATAGCATACTGGCAATCCATGCTTATTGTCAACAAAACAAACAATTTATTTTCTTTACTTAGCAACTCATAGAAGATGACTACTAGTGATATAAATACTTTCCAACACATATACAATGTTCTTGTTTTACTCTTACTGCTAGATAATTTTCACGTCTTACAATCACATTCATTGCCTCTATTTTCTCTTTTATTACTTATGTGCTTCCATGCACATTTACTCAATGAATTCTCTACAAAGTCTCAAAAAGAAAGAAACAAAATGATTAGTTAGGAAACAAAATTGAATATTCTTTACAAGATGTTCTTTAACCTTGCTCATATCTAAACAATCAATTGTTTGTTTCTTCTTTCAATAGGACCCATAGAAATCTGTACTCTCACTAATCAACTAGTATTTTTAGTTTAGATTTAGTCTATATTATGCATGCATAAGATGCTATCCATGGGTTCTTTCAAATACTTATTATCAATGCATTCAACCATGACAACTTTAATTTCAATGTCTCATAGATTCTTAGCCCTTGCAGTCCCTCCAAAATGGCTTCTTCCACTACATGAAAACCATAACAACAAGACATGCAAGATTAAATTGTCACATTAGACATAGTTCCTTTTAAGAATTTCCTTTCCATATTCTCTATATTCCATTTTCTTTGTGCTATCGATAACAAATATGAAAATGTTTTAAAGTAAACAAAGACAAAATTATTTTGCTCATTCGATTAGATGTCCTACATTGCTTTCACTATTTTTTACAAGTGAGATTCCTCTCACTCTTTTAAGACAATTTTTGTAATCTTGATCTAATTGTCCTTTTTCATTTCCTATTTGACACTATAACACATTGCATCAAAGAAAAAACACTTCACTTTCTTTCACAACCACTAGATATTCTCAATTTCCCATTCCTTGTAGTGCATGAAATAGAAACTATGCATATGTCTCTTAAGCCATCAACATTTATGCATAACTTAATGCAACATAAAACTTGATGCATTTTCTATTGTGCCAATAATATCTTTAAATGTTTTTTTTACATTTTGTTGAATGACACTACTCGTAATATTCATTAGATATTGTTTTTTTTTATAGATGAGACAGTGGGGCCTCTCTTGTGGCTAGGGTTTACCCTAGTCGCCACCACTACTCTCTGTGACTTCATTGGATAATATGCACAAGGAAAATTGTGGCCTACCATCAACAAGTCTATGCCTAGACTCTTCAAAATTCAACCAACATTTCTTGTTGTGGTTTAGATATGACCGTGGGAGCCGATATTCTTGCAGAAATTGAGGCATTTAAATTATTGGTTCACAATAAGAAGACGAACAATGGAGCTCTCCCAATGTTGAATAAATTTTTCAAAAGGATGGGTGCCATCCCTCAGTTAGAGTTTTTGATTCTAGATCCATGAAAAAAAAATTTATCCTCCATGAGCAGGCCCTAGTGGGAAAGTTCACGAGCTTGTGGCCCAGTCCAAGATCCATAGAATCATGGGTACCAGAACAATGGGCTCCCAACCTCCAAGGAAAAGTAATTCCATTTGCTTCATAAATAGTTTTTTTCATTTTTCTATTTCATAGAAAAGAATATTGAGACTTGATCTTCCACTCAGGTCCCTATTTCATGGGATCCAGATGTTTGTTTTTAATCTGGCGGTCTCTTGAATTCAACCCAAAAGAAGATATCACATTGACTCCTATGTGGGTTAGACTGCTCCATATTCTGCTTATGTTCTAGGATGATATTATTCTCAAAGAGATAGGGAACAGTATGGGCCATTTTATTGATAGCGCAAAACCAAAAGAAAATTTGTACTTGTGTGCTAGAATTTGTGAGGAAGTGGACTCGGAGAATGGCCTCCTAGAGGAAATGCAAATTAATATGGGTAGTTGGATACATTTACAAGCCTTGGATTATGATCATATTCCATTTGAATGCAATTCATGTCACAAGTATGGACACTTCACTAAGAATTGTCTAAAGAACTATGAAAACAATTCTTCCCAAAAGAAAAATATGAATTCCATTAGTAATCAAGAAAAAAATTCTTTCAATAGAGCCTCAAACAAGAGAAAAAATCAACAACCCAAGGTGGTGAAACTTTTAAAGGTAAATCAACAAAATCCCTCCATTGTGAACAACAACATATGTGATGTTCTACAAGTTATAGAGGAAGCGTGCAAGGATAATGTAAAGGTATACCCAACTATAATCTAATCGGAGCCTAAAGATGGAGTAGTGGCATCCTAGGTCCCAATAGAAACAACAAATACAATAAAAAAGGGAACATAAGTAGATCCAATGCAAGAAATACTTTAGGAATGCAGGAATGTAGAGGGACTCCTATGGAAACAAGTAAGAAAACTATTATGGAACTAACTCCTTTGGATCCATCAGAGGAGGAAGAAGAGGAATCTATGGAGTAATTAGAGGAAGTACATGAGGAAGAAGAGGAGATAGAAGAGGAGGATGCAGGGGAACAAGACCCTCCCGCTAAGCTCTTAGTGTAGAAAGAATGTTTATCCGAGACTTCTAAATCATTATCTTTCATTGATGCCCCGAGGAACATATCTCATCCCTCTCCTTCTCTCACAAGGGGAAGGAAATCAAGGCAGGAACAAAGAGAATAGAAGTGAATTCAAATATTTTCTTGGGTCATTAGTCAACCCTTGAATCCTAGCTTAAGTGGGGCAGACATACTTTCTCAAAGAATTAATTATGTATTGAAAATTTGTATTGGTTATAGGCTAGTTCTATAGGATCTATACATGTAGGCCTCTTTGTTATGATTTTGACATAGATAGAGAAGTTTGGCTTTAGGTAGTCATTTTGAATTTTGGACATATTATAAAACTTTGGCTTTCAAAAATCCTTTTTACGATTGTATTATTATGTTGTTTGGTGTGACTGCAACAATTTCTTAATACAATTATTAACCATTTCCGTTAAAAAAATGAAAAATAACTTGACATCGATCTTGCACATAGTGCTTAAATATCTTTCAATGCCAACAATATTATTGCTAATATAGCTTACAAACATTTACTACAACCTTTGACTGTAGAAGTCTTCTCAATTTCATCCTTGCATACATCAAAACAAAATCTTCTATCGTGAATATTTGCACACATATCACATAGACTAGGAAATATGTTCAAGTGTGATGTCCTAGTCTTATACGACTCTGGATGCAATAAAAACATCAACTCTCCAACCAAAACATAACTTTTCCATGCCAATATTGTTGATAAACATGAGCAAGTGATAATAATAGTGAATGTTGGAAACACTTTGATACCACAATTCATTCCTTGCTTGACACCTAGAATGAATGTGAGGATTAGAAAACTTGGACTTCGACATATTACCTCATTTTAATGAGGTGATGTAGAATATTGCATTCTTTTAAACGTGAACACCATGACCAAGTAGATTCCATGGTTTTACATAAACCTTCATCTTTCAATGCACACCATGATATCTCAACTAATTGCATTAGATGTGACTTACCCAGTTGGCTCTATTGGTGCAATTGTCACTTTCTGTTGTCAAAATAACAACCAATATGAAATTTGTTTAAAGAATGACTAAATAGAGAAAAAAAACAATGAGTATCCTTTATTCTAAATGGTTGTTGTATTTTCCCTTTCAATCCATATTTTCTCTTTATTGATTAGATGATATTATGTGTGATATTTTCTAATTGAAATAAATAAAAATTTTGTTATGCCTTTCAACTATAGCTGAACTAGTCTTATACATATTTTTAAACTCAAGTACATGAATAGTTGGCATGCAAAAATGCTCTAATGTTGTTGTTCAAAAATATTGTCTGAAATGGCTCAAAAGGGACTTCTAGCCTATGAATTGGACAATCAAACTTCATTCATGTCTTAAATGATGATGTCAAAAAATAGATATAATAGTTTTTTGTTGGTAGAATTGTTCAAGTAACACTGTTTTCCACCAACATTAGCTTCCACCCTCGCTACACTTCAGTCTAAAATTGTCTCCTGCATCTTCCAATCCACATATCACATTGAAGTCATATGTGCATGTAGATTCAAGGTGTCCTAACAACAAAAAAATATTTTCTTGCCTCCATTTGAACCTTTTAGTAGTGGCTATTAAAATTTTCTACTAGTGTCTTTTCCAATATTAGGTGAACTAGCTCATTATGCTCACTACCAAACAAACAAAGTGTACTTGTATGATAATATCTTGGAATGCACACTAGGAAAAGAAAATACAAATATGACCCGCATGCTACCTAACCTGTTGTTACATCAAGTCTTTCCAAAGCTAACAAAAATATCCTTTCAATAATAATAGAGTGACATTGGTCAAACATTTGCTAAACTTTAAGAATTTCATCTCCAAGGATATTTTGCATTGTTAGTCGACAACATTTCTCTTGCATACATGGATTAGCAATATTTTCTATCTCTTGCACTTTCCTAGAAAACGATAGTACTATTCAAACAATCTCTCCTTTTTGGAAAAAAATGCTATATGTGTAAATCTCTATAGACATATAAAAATGCAATAAACCTATTTTTGCTAGATCTTTTAGTGCTCTACTATAACTACAATTCTATGAAATTCATAAGCACAATGTAGCAGTGTGTATTTTCTAGCAATTCTAACTGCCCGCCAACCATTTTTTTTTACATTTTCCACTCTTGATTATGATGTAATATTAATGTAATTGTTGATCCAACCATTTTCTCTCTAAAATTATAAAAAATGCACACATATAAGTTTCTTGGTTGATTGCTATGTTTTCCATATGTCTGATATTGTCATCTCCTCTTTTTTCATCACACAAATTCTTTGAA
Organism: Picea abies; assembly: GCA_900067695.1. Classification (NCBI taxonomy): domain Eukaryota; kingdom Viridiplantae; phylum Streptophyta; class Pinopsida; order Pinales; family Pinaceae; genus Picea; species Picea abies. The sequence goes on along the minus strand of CBVK0100437388.1, from coordinate 1,691 downwards.
TTGGCTTGCCATATTTGGGCTCATTATTTTTGTCTTATGGCAACATTTACAAAACCGATTTTCATTTTGGTTCTCAATTGTCTTTGCCCCTTCTATTTCCTATGCAAATGTATAAGGCTCGGGACCTTGCTAATTGTTTCAAAAAATAGAGAACTTTCTACACACAATTGCATCTATGCCTAAAATGACACTCATGCAACTTATTCTCGAGTTCTATGGAACAACCAAGAATAATTACAATAATAGACTTTTAAGTTCCATCTCTAGAGTATAAATGTATTTAATACTTTTGCAAATGAATTGCACACTAATAATATTGGCTTACATACATCTTTACTTTCGTTGACTCTAATTAGAGATGTTGGTCCATTCCTTTTGTAAGCAATTATTATTCTCGTTGTAATTATACTTCATTTATTTGTAGTTTAGATTTTGAAAATGTCAAGTTCAATGAGAAAATAAGTATTTCATTTATCTTCTATTCTTATTTACTACTTTTGCACTTTTTAGTTTTTTATAAGATTAATGGGGATATAATTGACCTCCATGATTGCTAATGGCTAAAATGTAGAGCACAAGATCTAGTGAGGTCACTTATACACCTTCAATAGAAAAAACTCATTCATTGGCTTGTATCTATAGTAACTTGAAGCAACTTGGACAATGGGTTCATGAGATTCTACAATCGTTTACCAAATCTTGACCATAAGTAATGGCTAAAATGTAGAGAACAAGATCTGATGAGGTCACTTATACACCTCCAATAGAAAAAACTCATTCACAAGCTTGTATGTATAGTAACTTGAAGAAACTTTGACAATGAGTTCATGAGATTTTACAATTGTTTAACAAATCTTAATCATATATTTCTAGCAATAGAACACTAGCATTGTTGAGTATTTTCTACAACACTTTGCTTCTCACAATTACATATAGTGTCAATACTAGTTTTTCTCAATACTATTGTCAACATGAATTATCTTTTCAAAAAAACATGTATTTCATTCATTTCAATCGTTATGTGACTATAAGACAGAAAACACATTTAAAATGGTATTTCTTATGTTGTGTTTCAAATCACATTTCTTAACATCTATGTTAATTTGCATGTTAATGGTCCTTTGATGTACTATGGTTATCTATATGCACATTCTTTTATTAGGCAGACGTTTCATCTTAGCATTATATATTCTACTTTTGTTTTCAATATATTGCCTACATCTAATTTTAGCTCAACATCTATTGTCACTTTGCAATAAGTACATAGAGCAACAAAGTGCTTCTATAACTAGTATGGGAGAGATGTTGTAATGTGGGTAATGCTAATGTCACCATATGTCAGGCTTGAAAAAAATTTACAATGCTTCAAACAAGAAAGAGTAATAACATTAAATGTTGATTAAATATAGATACAAATACAAATACAAATATCTCTATATGTATAAAAAAGAGAGACAATAATTACATATAAAATCTCCTATATAGATAGATAAAAAGAGAGATGTCAATTGGGTCTAGCTTGAGTGGTTGTAGGATGGAATATCATCCTCACCACCCAGGTTATATTCCTATAACTTACATGTTGAGCTCATAAAGAGTATATTGTTTTAACGAATTTGAGCCTTGTTGTTGACCTGGCCCTGTGCCTTGAAGAATATCCAGAGAGAGAGAGAGAGAGAGAGAGAGAGAGA
>CBVK0100437387.1:518-11742 GCA_900067695.1 Picea abies | reverse complement strand
TATTTAAATCTCTTTACTTAAAATTAAAATTGAATCAAAGTAAAAAGTGATTAACCTCATTTCAGATGTGCAATTGTTCAACCCATTGAAGAAGCCAAAAATAATTTCCAAAAACCGCATAGAAGTTCAGAGAAACTACATAGATTATTCTGGGTAAAAAAGGTAAAATCCAAAGAAAAGTATTATTCCCGTTCAAAACCCCAGATATAAAAAATAGATAAGTATTATTCCCATTCAAAACCCCAGATATAAAAAAACAGAGAAGTATTATTCCCGTTCAAAACGTAGTATTCCCGTTTCTGAGAAATATTATTCCCATTCAAAACCATGGAGAAATAATTTCAAAACCACAATTCCCATTCAAAACCATGGAGAAATAATTTCAAAACCACATAGAAGTAGTATTCTCGTTCAAAACCGTGGAGAAATATTATTCCCTTCAAAACCGCAGAGAAATAATTTCAAAACTGCGGAGAAGTAGTATTCTCGTTCAAAACTGTGGAGAAATATTATTCCCGTTCAAAACCACGGAGAAGTAGTATTCCCGTTCAAAACCAAGGAGAAATATTATTCCCGTTCAAAATCGCAGAGATATAATTTCAAAACCACAAGGAAATTATTAATTAAATATTTCAATAAAAAGTTTGTTTTGAAAAATTAATTAAAATTGAAAATATGCTTCATTCTTTCTTTTTCTTTTATTCAATTTTCCATAAAACATTTGTTTTTATGGAAATTGAGTTTAGAACACTTAAAATTGAGATTGAACCAGTTAATCATATGTCTTAAGTAAAAAAGTGACAATTATTTCACACATTTCTCTTTCTAACTTTTTGTTTTTATATAATCAATAAAACATATTATAATGTGTGGTGTTTCAATCTTTGAAATGGAAATTCTATTACAATTATTCAAACAATAAAATTAGATTTTTTTTTTTTAATAAATAAATAAAGAATATTAGATTATTTTTATGAATATGAATGATGTGAAAAGATTTAAAAATAAAAAATAAAAAATAATTAATTATATTATTAAAATATTAAAAATATATTTTTCAAAAATATAAAAAAATCTTAACATTACATAAATTGTTTAAATTATTAATAAAAATATTAGAAATAAAATCATTAAATCTTATTTTATAAAAGTAAATTTTTAAAAATATATGATTATGAACGTAGTACAAAATACTTTATATACATAAATTTTGATAATTTATACACAACATTATGCCACTTATATAATCAATTTTAGAATAATTTTGTTTTAATATAAATATTTTATCTTATTATCAAACTACAAATTAATCCACTTCCCTTACTTTCCATTTTTTCTCAGCACATATGATACTGGCCACAATACATCTACTTCCAAAATGCAAATTCATCATGTAAATTATAAAAATAAGAAAAAAAACAAGGAAATTGAATCCCGTACAATTGCATGGACTAAAAAACAAATGAACATGTTTTTGCTGTTGTGAAATTATTTCGAGTGCAAATCCATATTAACTTTATCATAATTTTTAGATTTTTTAAGCATGAAGAAAGATAAAGAAATAGATTAAAGTATATATCTCTTAGTACTTAAGAGATCTAAGAGTTAAAGATTAAACTTATTGGAATTTGATATCAGTCGCATGAATTATATCTTCTATGCCACTATTCCCACCTCAACTAGAGAGTGAGTTGATTTCGAGAAGGGAATATCCTACCTAGAGTACTCATGAAGCACCCTACATTTATATATTTTGAGTATAGGGTGATATTTGTTGCATGTCATATATTGAAAGGGAGTCGATTTTGAGTGAATTGTTTTGGTACAGGGTACACATTCACTCGATTTGATTGAAATTTCATAGTATATTTAGTCTCTAATTGTCCATGTCAACTAAAAAATGGTAGAGGCTTTAAGATAATAATTGAAGAAACTTTCTTCCAAAATCTAGTGGCATCCTCTGTAAAACAATTTAGATCAACATAAATTGTTTCCAAATTTGTTGAGTAAGGGGAGAATATTCTTAAGATAAGTATCCAATTTGCAGCCTAAAGTGAAAATATCTCAAATTTTCTTAACATATCTCAATATGTAATTTTATGGGAGCTTGGTCATATGTCAAATTTTTGGAATCATGCATTGAATTTTATCGAGTTCACTGAATGAAAGGTGATGTCTAGGTCTACTTATGTTGTAAGGGTTATTTTTTGTTTTCATTTCTAGTGTATAGAATATTGAGACCTAATATTCCATAGTGACCAATGGTTTATGTGCTCTAGAGGGATATACCTTAATAAATGGTATTTAGAGTTTGATATAGAGAAGGAGACCCCATCCTCCATTCAAGTTTGAGTGAGATTACCCCATCTCCCACTCAACCTCTAAGACCCATATATTCTTTAAGAAATGAGTACCTAGATTAACTAATATGTGGAAACATTATATCCAAATGTGAGATTGTTTCATACACTTGAATTTACATAGAATTAAATATTTAAGTAGGAATCCAAAAAGCAATAGAGATTAACCTAAAGAACTAGTATTTTGTGCATCCATTGGATTACAAACAACTTATATTCAAATGAAATGACTACCATGAGTACGGTCATATCAACGGATGATGTCCAAAGTACCCATCTCCTATGGATCCATATTTAGTGGAATGGTTTCAACAAGTCTTTGATCCCTCAAACATGGATGGAAAACAAGGTCACCTAATCTAGAAACAAGGTAAAACAAGAATCATTCCAAAACAAATTTGCAAACCTCAAATATATTCCAGAAGAGAACAATTTTATTCTAGAGAAATAATCCTAGAGTCCCCCTCACCATACATGATTGAAATTTGTGAGGAAGAACCATAAGTTCCATCTCAGAAAATATAATCATTAAGAAGTAGCCCCAAATCTCCTTATGAGAACCCATTGAACAAGCCAAATCCAACTGCTCTAGCAACATACAAGGTGAAATCTCATGCGACCATGGAGGAATAGAATGAGAAAAATTAGGCTACTCTAAAAGAGTACATGAATCAAGGAAACATATATATACCCAATGGTAGTCTTTGCAACACTAAGATCCATGGATCATTTGAAACGAAACATTGAAAAAGTAGAAGAGAAGCTATGAGGAATGTTGAACTCATATGAGTTCACAATAAGAATCATCAAAGTTTAAAATCATCAGTGAGGAATTCCACACCCATGGTAGGAGGTTGGAGATCCTAAAACCATTTCAAGGAAGAAGAAGATGTAAGATCCAATGCATTAGGAACATAGGTCATATTGAATGTACCCCAATATGGTAATCAAATGTAATCCATTAATGTTTGTTTTTTTTCTTTTTATTCTATTATGTAACCAATTTGTGAAAATCTATTCATGTCAACTAAAAACAGAAAGAAAGAAATGCAAAGAAAGAAATGTAATAGTTGGAACCTTTGTCTCCCCACATGGAAAGGCGAATGTCTAAGTACAAAAGAAGCATTTGTGAACTTATTGTATTTAAATGCGGAACAACAGTCACCACTAATTTAGACATAATCCAAATGTTGATATCATTTTACAAAAATCCATAAGTTAAACTAGATCTAACTTAATACACACATCCTTGAATAGACATGAGGCATACATATAATTTTTTCATTATAGTTTATTTTCTACAATAAAACACCTAACCATGTAACTTGTCTAACGCATTGATTTCTAGGATAAATTGATGTCATTCCTTATGCAACACGATCTTAGGTATGTATTTAAACTTTTATTTGATTTTCTTCACTACATTGGATATGTTCTTAGTCCAAGGGGCTATATATTTCTTGAGATGCTTAAATAGGAAAGATACATATTTTGTCCATCATTTATAAAAATAAAAAACATAATTAAGGCTTCCTATAAACATTTGTAATTGTGTTTTATCTTTTAGAGCATTAAGAAATCTAACTAATTTTTCCAACACATTTTCTTGCAACTCTATTTTTCCCTTTGACGAAATAAGACCTCGGAACTCAATCCTTACCTTCCCAATTTCCAATTTTGTCAAGGATATGAGTACACCATGTTTATAAACTTTCGGATAAATTACTTGAAATTATTTTCATGTTCTTTTAGATCTCTATAGTAGATAAGAATCATCAATATAAACTATTGCAAATGGAAGATCCTTAAATATGTCATCAATTCAATTTTTGGAATTTGAATGGTGCATTGGCTAAGTCAATTGGAATGACTCGCCACTAGTACTAACCATGTGGAACTATAAATATAGTTTTAAACATATCTTTTGAAGAAATCCCTATTTTACAAAAACCACTCTTAAGATCAAATTTACGAAGAACATTACAATTACAATTTTTTTTTTTGTAAGAATGCTTCTATTTTTTTTTTAAGAGTGATTCTATATTGCACAAGGGATACTTGATTGGAATAAGTGTCTCATTCAACTTTGTATAGTTAATAACAATTTTTGGTTTGCCTCTCTTATTCTTTAAGTGTTTACTAACATGGAAGGTTGGATAAGCTCAGTGAATTCTCATTTTTGTTAGGAATGCATTTCAAGTAGTTCTGTAATGTCCCCTTCCAATTGATCATGACAGAGGATGACTTATTAGCCTATAGAGAGGGTTTGGAGAGTTGGAGTTAACCCTTATGTAGGTTGGAGAAGGAACCATCTTCTAGAATGGATCAGGGAACTACACTAGGTTTTGGGTTTTTAAGTTTATGTTTGCGGCTTTTCACAATTGCCACAACAACCTTAGACATTGTATTGTGTGGACAAGATTCCATTATTAATAAACCACCATATTATCTCTTCTATTTTCTAGTGTATTTAGATTGAATGCAACATGTTTGATAATATTCATATCTGTGGGTTATGAGTAAAATGTTTGTAGAAAGTCTTCAATCAGTCTAATAACATATAAAGAGTATAACCAAAACTATATTAGACAGTACATCTGGCATATTATTATTTTGGGATATTACAATGACATGGAGTTAGGAGCGGAATGAACTGATTAATAGAATGAATAAAATAAACATAGAGATATGAAGAACAACACATATATCCAGCGAACAATATCTTCTATTGAATAAATGAAATAGGTTGAAACTATAAAACTACATAACTGAAACACTTGCTCAAATGGTGGTAGCTATCTTTGAGAAGAGATGTGGCTTCTATGCGCATCTGTTTGAGCAAAATGATTACAATGAGGCTCCATAGGCCTTTTAAACATTAATCGTGAATTCCAAAACCCTTGACATCAAAAAACCTAACCCTAGGAGATGAAACAACAAAATTTATGTGGGCCCCTATGGGTAAGTTGGTACCTCAACTTTCTGGGGTCGTAACTTTTGCATACGACCTCTGTTTTAGGCGCATGATAGCCCGTTGGAAAGGTACTTCATATAACTACACATTACACCATCAAACTCTAACTTCATCTATAGTTTGACTTTGGAGAGCCAAAAAAACATTGTTTATGGCTCCAAAATGGCCTTGGAAGTACAAAAAGATTTGTTGACATGAAAACATACAAAATATTCCAGTTCGATTAGGTGAGAGGTCACCAGTATCCTCCTGGAATAAGTGTATAACTCATAATTACAAAGAAGTACAGAAGAAAATGTTGAACTAAAAACTGACAAGAGGAGTTAGTTCGAATAGGTGGTTGGCCAACAATATCCACCTGGATCAATTCTACCCTCTTAGGAAGCAATGGTCTCCATTATGTTGAGTTCCCCCATTAGGTGAGGAAACTTCTGCTAGATTTGGCCCCGTGTGAGCCACTTGCCTTGGTTTAGGAGCGACCCTTCCTTGAAAACCTGATAAAGTTGGATACTTTATTGGTGAGTGCCCTTGACCTGTGTGTCCACTATCTAATCAGTGGATACATGTTCCATGCAATTAGGGTTGAGCTTTGTTGGCGTCAGTTGTTCTGCGATCTCTGAGGTGTCCAATAATGGTGGAAAATATGGCCAAAGGAGGTCCACATTGAAAACTGGGTGCAAGCCAAGGAATGTTGGAATGTTGAGCTCAAAATCATTATTACCCACAACCTTGGTAAGGGTGTAAGGCCCTTAAAGAAGTGGAAAGAGATTCTGATGGGAACTTATAAGATGCTCCTTATGAAAGTGTAACTAAAGCTTGTATCCAACCTGAAACTTGTGTGGTACCTTGTGTTGATCATGGTGATGCTTCTACTTAGCATTGGCTTTATGCAAAATCTCATGGACCTGTTGGTGGATGTGTTGAATCCTCTAAATGAATTTGGTGGCTTTGGCGGTATCATATTGAACATGGGAAGAGTTTGTCTATTTGGTTTCCATAGGTAGTGAAACATTAATTGGACCCAAGGGTTGGAATCCCAATCCTACCTGAAATGGGCTATGGTCAGTGGAGCTATGGAGAGCCCTATTTTAATTGTGTTGAAAATAGGGGAGTCTCTCATCCCATGTACAAAGATGCTTAGAGTTGTACATGCACAGGATGCACACAATCATTTAATTGACGACCTCTGTTTGGCCATCTATTTGGGGGTGGAAAGCAGTGGATTTAGTGATCTTGGTGTCCAATAGTGGCCATAGACTCGACTAAAATGTGTCGAGAAGCCTGATTTCCTGGAAGGAGATGATGGTCTGTGGTATCCCAAAATGGAACCACACTCGTTCGAAGAAGAGCTTGGAGATGATGGTCTGTGGTATCCCAAAATGGAACCACACTCGTTCGAAGAAGAGCTTGGCAGTAGCTTCCACTATGATGTTCTTCTTCCAGGTTGTGAGGATGGCCATATTTGAAAACCGACCAATGACCACAAATACACGATCATTTCCTTGCTTGGTGGATGGAAAGCAAGACATGTAATCCATTGAGATGGATTACCAAGGCTTCTCGGGGGTAGGAAGAGGGGTTTATAAGCCTTGCTTCTTTATGGATGGATTGGAAATGGCATAGGAAGTGCAAGATATGATATACTTGCTGACATCTTGTCGAATTTTGGCCAATAAAAAGGTTTTTGGAGAATGAACAAAGTTTTCTCCACGCCAAAGTGTCCTGCCACCCGACTGTAGTGGGCTCCCCAAATTATCTTTGCACGCTCACTTGCAGGCACATATAGATGACCCAGATGGCACAACAACCCATCTTGAATGTGAAAATCAGTGACAGGTGCACCTATAACCAAGAGATGATAGGTGGTGGCGAAGTCTGGATCTTGCTGATAAAGTTGGGGCCACTTAGATGCCTCATGTCCACTGGAATGGAGAACAATGGTGAGTGCAACCACGAGAGGTTGACTGAGGAAATCAATGACATGATTGGTGCTCCCTATCTTATACTTTATGTTGAGATGGAACTATTGCGGGTAGGTGGACCACTTTTTATGGAGGTTGTTCTAAAACTTCCCCTATGTCTGTATGAACTGCAGAGGCTTGTGATCACTGTGGATGATTGTCTTCTTTCCCAGAATGTAATGTTTCCATTAATGACAGTCTTGTACAATGGAATACATTTCCTTGTCATAGGTGGGGTATTTCCGGACAGTATATGAGAGTACTATGGTATGCCATCAGATGAATGTTTTGAGTGAGAAATGCACCTACAACATAGTCAGATGCATCAGTTTCAATCTCAAACGGTTGTTGCAGATCATGCAAGGAGACTACTGGAGCTGAGCACAAACGATGCTTCAGATCATCAAATTATCATTGTTGTTCCTTCCCCCACATGAAATTTTCCCTGCCACCGCCCTTGGTCATGTGGGTGAGGGCCCATGCAATATGGGATAATCCCAACACAAACCATCGGTAGAAATTCACCAGTCCCAAAAAGATCCAAAGTTCAGTTAGTGTGGTCGGGGCTGGCCAGTCATAGATAACTTGGATCTTAGCGGGATCAACATGTACCCCATGCTCATCAACAAGGTATCCCAAGTATTGGACCATGTTCATGCCAAAGGAATATTTTTCCAAGTTGGCATATAGCTTGTGTTGTCACAGAGTGCTCAAAACATGTTGAATATGTTGCATGTGCTCCTCCCAAGTTCTACTGAAGATGAGGATGTCATCTAAATATACCACCACAAAAGAGTTGGTGAAGGGTCTCAATACATCATCCATCATCCTCATTAAAGTGGATGGTGCATTTTTTAGGCCAAAGGGAATGAACAACCATGCGAAGAAACCTTCTTTACATTTGAAAATTGTCTTCTAGACTTTAGTTGGTTCGATGGGAACCTGGTGGTAACCAGACTTTAGGTCAATCTTTTCGAGGAACTTTTCCCCTTTAGTTGGTCAAGAAGGTCATCAATCCTGGGAATTTGGTACCGGTTTCTGACTGTGATTATGTTTAATGCTCTATAATCAATGCAGAGTCACCAGGTCCCATCCTTATTCTGCACCAGTACAATCGATCTTCCGCAAGGGGAGGAGTTGGGTCTGATGTGCCCCTTTTGAAGAAGATCTTCGATATGACACTTGATTTCGTCATTTTCCATCAGTGAGCAACAATATACTGGTCCATTAGGCATAGGTGCATGGGGGGTTAGATCAATTAGATACTTTACTTGGTAGTGCGTTGGTACCTCGGTGGGTGAGGAGAAGATGTCTTTGTACTCTTCCATGATCCCTTCAACTTGCCTCTACTACAAATAGAGGCTCTATGTAGAGGCCATGCATGTGGCAGTGACCTTATTCTTACTGTGAGAAAGGATCACAAAGAATACTAACTTCCCGTTCTGTGAAATGACCTTACTGCATTGCTCAATAGAGATTAAAGAAATAGTGGTAGGTGACGCTACCTTTGGTATCCTGTACAATTGTCTACCTAAATTAATAATAAAACTATGGGGCATAGACTCATACACAACATGACACTTCCACAAATATGGTTGTCCTAAAAGAACATCACAAACTTCAAGGGGAGAAATATCACACAATACCTCTTCGTTTAAGGGCTTGATGTCGTAGGGCAGATGACACTCTTGGCTGACAAAAATATCTCTTCCTTGGCGAAGCCATCCGATGGTGTAGGGATGCGAGTGCAGTGTCTTCGACAGGTCCAACCACTTGATAACCTCTATTGAGATTAGGTTCTTCTGACTGTCGCTATTGAAAATGAAATGAAGCGGAGCCCCTTTACCCACATTTGTGAGTGAAAGAGGCATTCCCCTTCCTCTGGTTCTTCTGGTTCTCTTAGAGGCATTCCCCTTCCTCTGGTTCTTCTGGTTCTCTTGGTTGGAATTTGATGGTAGCAATAGTGAAACTAGGTTCAACATCGATAATCCTCTTACCTCCTTCTGGATTTGATTTAGAATCATAATCAGCCTCTGAATCAAAATACTTCATCTCATCTATGAGTGACTACTTGAAGAGGCATTCTTCAGTGTTGTGCCAAGGGATTTTGTAAAGAACCAATCTGTTTCTTACGACGGACATCCATCATAAATGGAATGAATAACTGTAATGAACCCTTCATTATGACTACGAGCAAAGAAGCAAGTGAATTTTTTTTTTTTTTTTAAACATGGAGAAAGCAATGGATAGCAAGTGAATTTTTTTTTTTTTTTTAAACATGGAGAAAGCAATGGATACCGCTAGACAACACCCCAATGGAGAACTCACATATGCCGATTAGGCAACAGACAACCAAGACTCCCCACCTTGGTCCAAGAGATATTGGGCAAAACATGCATAAAACATCAAGGAGGAATGAATTCCCACCCAACCGAACAAGACCACGACTACTAGCTAAGGGACTACATCCCCATCCTAACACAACGACCTCTAAGACTAGATGACTAGAACCTCAAAGGTACGCAACTGAGACAAGGAGGTATTGCAACCCAAGTGTCAACAACGATCTTATGAGGTCCACCCAACCCACAACGGAAGGCGCATAACTCGACCAAGTTATCCTTTGCCTCTAAACCTTAGGGCGTGCATTGATCTCCTCATCATGTATCATGCCACCCCCAGAGGCTAAGCACGACTATAACCATGGTGCAACAACATGACTAGGCCCTCCACCCCAACTAAATCCCACGCACTAGGAGATCAAGGACTATCGAAACACCTGACGACTAACCCTAGCACCCAACAACAAGTCAGCATGACTACTAAGACATTCAAGAAACACACCAAGGTTCCTTGTGCCACAATTCAACTCGCACACCTCAAGTAAAATTATCAAAGAAAAATCTTTTAAAAGAAAAGTAGCAACAAAGGATGGTGGCAATATCTTTTATATAGGCAACAAAGGATGGTGGCAATATCTTTTATATAGGGATCAATTAGGATACAGTTAATATGACAACTTACAAGGTTTAGTAAATACAAATAATATTAACCTAAGGTCACTGAAATTAGCACTAAAGGATAAAGGTGTAATGACGACCTTAACATCTAACCCAAAAATTAACCGAGTAAAAAAAGATGAAAATACAAGGCATCATGGATATCCTGTCGCTATCTTAGGTAGTAATAAATTGGAAGGCTGAAGAAAGGAGAGAACAATTTTAAAGTACCTGTTCAATAAATTTAAATTGATTAAGGTAAAAGAAACAACAAGATTACCTTAAGGTAACGTTGTCACCATAAGTGGATGTAGGCTGGGAATTTATCCAAATGAAGAATTTAAAACACTGTCAATACAAGATTAAGACACACTATAAAAAGAAATGTTAGTTTAGTCATGAAAAATGCTATTTAATACACCGACACTATACAAAGAAAAAACATTAAATGCTATTTAATACACCGACACTATACAAAGAAAAAACATTAATTACTATGCTGTCAAAGGTAGGGACGCCGTCCAACAGGAAATCAATTCAGGGTTAAAGTAAATACTAAATTCAACTGACTTAAATTAGAATTTGTCCCTTAAACGCATCATTTCTTCCATTACACAAAATCTCTACCATCTAGCTTCACCATAACAAGTAGTTAGAGTAAGGTTGTCGGCTACCAAGAAGTTCTCAATTCCTGTAGGTATGTCGCTACCTAAGGGAGCTATAGGCAGGATGTTCACTAAGCCAGCACGTGGCTCACACACTACCAAAAATCCCTGGGAGAAACCATCCTGGAACTATGAAAAATTCTACTAAGATCTTCACTGGAATACTGAATCGTTGACTTCCCATAGGAAAATAATTTGCCAATGACAAGAATGACAGTAGAACAATCTCGATGGTACACCCCAAAAAATGAATAGAAAAGGGGAG
>CBVK0100437386.1:0-11742 GCA_900067695.1 Picea abies | reverse complement strand
ATCAGCAAAGAAATTCAAAGCTGAAAGCTGGATTGGGATATGAAGAAGGATCAAGTAGTGATCATCCAAGTAACACAGAATCTATCAAGTTTGTCAAATCCTCAAACATTGACAACAGTCACTCTGCAGAAACAAAGAAAGAAAATCAGCCATCAAGAAGAAATGAAAGGAGAAACCCCATAACAGAATTTGTAGACCAGAAAGTTTATCGGCATGAAAGAAATCAACCTCCTCAAAGAAGACAGACTTTTTCAAGGTACCAAAATTTCTTCTATGGTTATTGTTTTTTTTGCTCTAACTTTGGTCACAAAGCTATAAACTGTTCTCTAAGATTTAGATATGAACAATCNNCAATCAAGATACTCAATGAATAACTATCTTCCACAACAAAGATTGAGACAACCAAGCAACAAACAGCCACAGACTATAAATCATGTGGTGACTGGCAGAAGGATACAGGTGAGACACAACAACAACTATGAGCATAAAAATCGCTATGATCCTTTATTCAGTGAACCAGAATGTTACAACTGTCATAATTATGGACATAAAGTTGCAGACTGTCGTTTAAAGAGCTACAATCCAGACTTGAACTCCACTGCTGAAAATGTCAAGGTTTGGAAGAAGAAAGTAGATGACAAGTGTGGACTAGTGTTATCAGCTCAAAGGAAAAATAATCCCTGGTATATTGACAGTGGATGCTCCAAACACATGACTGGAGACAGAAGTAAGTTTCTAACTCTAAGTGATAGCAAATTAGGAAATGTAACTTTTGGAAATGATGCACCAGGAAAGGTGAAAGGTAAAGGAATTGTGAGTTTGAGTAACGGAAAAAGAAAAGCTCAAGATGTGCTACTTGTAGAGAATTTGAAACATAATCTGCTTAGTGTCAGTCAAGTCTGTGACCGAGGGTGTGAAGTTGTCTTTACCTCTAAAGACTGTAAAATCAAATCTATGGATTCAGGTAAGCTAGTTGCAAAAGGTATAAGAACAGAAAACAATGTCTATGTTTTAAAAGAAGAAGAAGAAGAAGAATGCAACTTAAATAAATATGATGAAAGTTGCTTGTGGCATAGGAGACTTGGTCACCTAAATTTTGATCACATAATCAAGCTAAAAAACAATGGGGCAGTAAAAGATCTTCTGAAGATATCAAAGCCATATGACTCTGTCTGTAAGCCTTGTCAGATAGGAAATCTTATTCGCACTCAATTCAAATCGAAAAACTTTCCTTCAACAGAAAAACCTCTCCAATTAGTACACATGGATCTATGTGGACCATCAAGGAAAGAAGGTACAGGAAAAGAAAATTACTTTATGTTGATTATTGATGACTATTCTAGACTAACTTGGGTTGCCTTTTTGAAAGAAAAATCTGAAGCACTTGAAAAATTCAAAGTGTTTAAGGCTTTGATTGAGAATCAAACAGGAAAAAGGTTAAAGGCAGTAAGGTCTGATAGAGGAGGAGGTTTCGGTTCTAGAAACTTCAAAGAATTCTGTGATAAAAATGGGATCAAAAGAGAGTACACAATTCCAAGGACTCCACAGCAAAACAGAGTTGTTGAGAGGCAGAACAAGTCAGTACAACAAATGGCAAGATCTATGATGAATGAAAAGAACATACCTCAGACATATTGGGTGGAAGAAATTCATACAGCTGTTCATATCCTTAACAAAGCTCATCTCAGACCACACAGTGATAAGACCCCTTATGAACTTTGGTTTGGAAGACCGGCTTCAATTAAACATTTTAAAGTTTTCGGGAGCACATGTTATATCAAGAACAATGATGAAAATATTGGAAAATATGATGACAGGGATGATGAAGGTATTTTCTTGGGTTATGCTACAAACAATAAAGGGTACAGATGCTACAATAAAAGACTGCATAAACTAGTTGACTGCATAGATGTAAAAGTTGATGAAGAAATTCCAGTCAGAAATATAAGCAGTGATGAACCAAGAATAGAAGATACAGTTGAAGATGAAGATGAATAGGTCCAAGGATCATAAAGAGAAGAGGCTGGATCAGATGAATATGTGAACATTCAAATTGATACAAGTCAACAGAAAGAAGCAAAATCTCCTCTCAGAATTATCAGAAAGAATCATCCTGAAAACCAGATAATTGGGGATATAAATGAAGGAGTTCAGACTAGAAGGAAACTGATTAAGGACACAGAACAATCTCATGTTTCCTTTTTATCTATGAATGAACCTACAAATTTTGAGGAAGCTAGTCAGGGAGAAGATTGGATTAGAGAAATGAATGAAGAGCTGGATCAGATTGAGAAGAACAATACTTGGGAGCTTGTTCCTAGACCTAAAAACAAGAATGTAATAGGTTCCAAATGGGTATTTAAGAATAAAATGAATTGAAAAGGACAAGTTGTTAGAAATAAAGCCAGATTGGTCTGTAAGGGATATGCACAAGTGGAAGGTTAGGACTTTGATGAAATTTTTGCACCAGTGGCAAGATTAGAATCTATCAGAATGTTTCTTGCTTATTCTTGTCATAAGAATTTCAAAGTTTATCAGATGGATGTTAAGTCAGTGTTTCTTAATGGAGATCTTGAGGAAGAAGTATACATGGAGCAACCTGAAGGATTATCATTGACAGACAATCCTAATTATGTTTGTAAGCTGAAGAAGGCCTTATATGGACTAAAACAAGCACCAAGAGCTTGGTATTACAGACTGGACAAATTTCTACAAGAAAAAGGGTTCAAGAAAGGTACTATTGACAGTAACCTTTACATTAAGACTGAAGGTGATGATTTACTAGTTGTTTTGGTTTATGTAGATGATATTATTTTTGGTTGTACTAATCAATCATCTATCCAGTGGTTTTCTAATTCTATGCAAACAGAATTTGAAATGTCCATGATAGGAGAACTGTCATACTTTCTTGGCTTACAAGTAAAACAAAGCTCTGCAGGGATTTTTATCTCTCAAGAAAAATATTTGAAAGAGATATTGAAGAAATTTCAGATGGAAGATTCCTCTACAGCCAGCACACCTATGGTGGTTGGTTGCAAGCTGAGCAAAGATGATATCTCACCTGATGTTGATCAAAGAACATATCGTTCAATGATAGGCAGTCTTCTGTACATCACAACATCTCGTCCTGACATAATGCAAGCTGTTGGAATGGTAGGTCATTTTCAGTCAGCTCCTAAACAAAGTCACTTGGTAGATGTCAAAAGAATATTTAAATATTTGAAGGGAACAATGACTTATGGACTGTGGTATCCTAGAAATCAGAATTTCCAGTTAACTGCTTACTCAGATGCAGACTAGGCAAACTGTGTTGATGAGAGAAAAAGCACCAGTGGAGGAGCATTCTTTTTGGGTGACTCATTAGTTGCATGGCTTAGCAAGAAGCAAGGATCTATTTCATTATCCACTACAGAGGCAGAATACATTGCTGCTGCTACTTGCTGCACACAAATTTTATGGATGATACAAACTCTTGCATATCTGAAGGTAACTTACACTGATCCTATTCCAATACAGTGTGATAACACAAGTGCCATTAGTGTCTCCAAGAACTCTGTTCTTCATTCCAAGACTAAGCATATTCCAATCAAGTATCATTTTCTCCGAGAACAAGTTACAAACATAATTGTTCAATTGAATTATATTCCTTCCAAAGAACATATTGCTGATATCTTTACTAAACCATTAGCAGCGACCCCTTTTGGATACCTTCGTCAAAAGTTGGGGGTTATAATATCAAGTTCCTAATTTGTTCACCTGTTCAGGGGGAGTACTTATTGAATATCTTATGTATTCCCAAGATACTTATAGTTGACAGGGGGAATATGTTTTTGCAACAGATCAAGGGAAGATTGTTTCTTCTTTGACATTGATGTCAAAGGGGGAGAAAGGAGTCGAGTTCGAAATGTTTCGGGAACAGAGTAGCGTCTGAATGGCCGAATGCAGAGGAGAATTGAGTCTGAATGCAAGTGGGTGCTTGTGTTGCCATCAATGCCAAAGGGGGAGATTGTTGGTAAATATGTAACCGACAAAGAATGGCATGAAGAATGTACAAAGGCTCGTTAGCATATTTATAGGTAGTGTATACTTGTCATTGATGGAAAGTACAGTAGTGAAAGCTCAAGAGGAACAGCGTCGAGGAGCTCGCACGCAGCAAAGCTAAAGATATAGGAGTCCACAGAAGAGAAGGAAGACAAAGATCCACGGCCGTTGGATCTCATTCAGAAATTCCGTCAGCCATCAGATCGGACAGGAGCTGCACGAGGTTTACCATCGAGAAAAGCCAAGGTGAAATCCCGACATAATATAGACCATCCATTCATGTGGACGCGTGGCAACGATCGAGAGCTACCGGGGGAAGCTCGACAGGAGGCTTCATCGGAGAATCGGGGATCGGAACTTTGAAGTGACAAAGTCACTTGACATCAGGAGTGTCGATTTTGCGATATGCGAAATTGCGATGTAATCTGAGCCGTTAGATCAGGCTCTGATCTGGACCATTGAGTCTAGATTGTGTCGGAGTATCGGGGATCGAGACTTTGAAATGACAAAGTCACTTGACATTAAAAACCCCGATTTCACGATATGCGAAATCGCAAATTGAATCTAGACCGTCAGATCCATAAATGATCAGGACCGTTGATCACAACTCGCATCGAAGTTTCGGGGATCGTGATTTGGAAGTGACAAGAACTTCGAACATTAGAAATACCGAAATCCCGATATGCGATATGACAATTTAATCATATCCGTTAAATCAAGCAGTGATTTGGACCGTTGATTTTCTCTATATCGGAGTTTCGGGATCGCGATATCAAGGAGACAAGAACACAATGCAACAGAAATGCCAAAATTGCGATATGAGATATCGCGACACAATCATAGCCGTTGAGTTAAGATCACACCTGGACCATTGATCTAACTCTGTGTCGGAGTTTCGTAAATCGTGACTCCAAAAGGAAAAGAAACAAGTGCAACAAGGATTCCGATTTCGCGATGAGAGAACTCCCGATTCATTCTGAATCATCAGATCTGATTATGATATGGATCGTTGATTTGACCGATTTATGGAATTTTGTGTATAGGGATTTAGAAGTGAAAAGGACATTGAACATGAGGAATGCCGAAACCCGATTGAAAGGAAAGAATAATAAATGTCATCCAACGGTGCGGATAAACCTTGATTGTGATTGGAGGGATACCATTCTTTCTTGCAATTAACTCCTCTGTTACGAATATGTTAAGTGAAACGGACTCGTGATAGTAATAGTGTTAACAGTTCAGTTATAGGGACAGTTGTCATGGTTCTTGCCGAAGGAGATGGGAAGTTGAATCGTTTGTTTGAGTGTATAAAATAAGTTGAAACACACTGTGTTGTTGTTGGTCATTCTGAAGGAAAAATGAGTAAACAGTAAGAAAAAGAAAATGAGCAGAGGAATAGAAAGAAATGAAGCAAATGCATAGAGCGAGATGAAATGCAGAGCAGAAGTAGAGCAGAATGATAGATAGAACAGAAGAAGAGAAGAATGACAGAAAAGGTGATGCAGAGCAGACATGCTAAACAAACAAAAGAAGAAAAGAATTGCAGAACAGTTTGTTGAAGATCAGATACAGAGAAAGATTGGTAAGATTTGATTTATCTGAGTAGTTGTCTGTGTATTCATTATTTATTATATCTAGGTAGGTTGGGAGGTGCTCGGGAGGACTGTTGTCCTCATAGGTTCAAGTGGGTGCTTGAACACAGGGAGTTGTAGCTTCCATCTGGTTGCAGCCAGAGAAACCAGGGTGGCAGGGTGGTGCTAGGGAGAACAAGTGTTCTCTGTTATACAGGTTGGAGCCTGTGTAACTAGAAGTTGGTGATTCCATCCAGTTGGTGCTGGAATTTTCAGGAAGTTGGTGCTTCCATCCAGTTGGTGCTGGAATATTCAGGGAGTTGGTGCTTCCTTATAGTGGGTGTTAGAGAAACCAGAGAGTTGGAGCTCTCAAACAAGTTGCAGCTTGTAAGATAGAGGTAGCAGCCTCACATTGAGTTGGTGCTCAATTGCAAATGATGTACAGAACTGAAAAAGACTACCTATCATTTTGAAGAAGAAGAGGTTTTCTCCCTTTATGGGTTTCCTCGTGAAAATCTGTCTCTGTGTGTACTTTATGTGTGACTGATTGTATTTACTTTTACTGCCCATATGTTGTATGTTGTTGATGATCACTTGAAGGAAGATTAATAATTTTTAAAAGGTATAAAATTGTTTAAGCTCATAAACAACTGATTCACCCCCCCCTCTCAGTTGTTTTAGTATTTCCAACACTATGTGTATGAGCCATTGAGTAATTTTTTTTTTCTTAAGAATATGTATGCATTGCTTAAATTCACAGGTTTAAAAACTTACATCCATGAACTTCCTCACTTGGCCTGAGATCATTCTTGTAACTGTTGATTACGGTTGGTTGTCATTGATGTCAACCCTTGAAGAAAGCCCTGAAGCACAAATGTTTGGGTAAAGGGCCCAATATTGTTTGATGTAAAGATGACTCATTATTGTATTATCTTTTTTTATAAGAAGTAAATATGGATGAACTCCAAAGTGGTCCCCTTATGGTGAAAGCCCTCACGGGAAGACGCTTTGCGGAGTAAGAGAAACCCTGCTTAATTCTGGAATAATGAGTTGAAAGACAGTGAATTTGTCAAGGAAAATATCCTCTATGGATAGTGCTTGTCATGCCGTTTCTAGTGGTATGTGGAACGTCACATAAATCCTCACAGTTAGAGAGTTATAACCATATGAAGTTGGATAACCCTCATGAGTCTTATAGAATCCCCCAAGAGTCAGAGTGTTTTGCAAAAAGAAATTATTTTAAATGAAGAAGCCCTAAAATAAGGAAAGTGTAAGGATACATGAAGATATAAATAAGAGACAAAGCTCACTCATAAAAACACACTTGTACATATTGTATATCTATTTTCTTGTGTAAATATTCTTGTAAATACTTGTGGATACATCTGAAGTGGTGAACATCTGAGGTAGCACGAAGGGTTGACAGAGAAATTCTCAGATTCACAGAAAACCCTATTTTCTGAGGCATATGCAGGTTGTCTATGTATAGGGTGCGTATACATTAAAGGTATACATGGGCCAGCTATGTATAGGGTGAGTATGTACGTGGGTTGACTGTGTATAGGGTGAGTACGTGTTGATAAAGCCATGAAACTTGAGAATATGAAGGTGCAGAGGTTCTAGATTATGAGATCAAGCTCCCAGGAAGGTCTAGAGTGCTCAGATACATCAAATCCATCCATTGGTTCAAAAGGTATGTCTTATTTCTATGAATAGTTGGATTTTGATGTATGCATGAGGAATAGCAATGGAGATTTGGGGATTCTCCCTAGAGAGACTAGTGGCTACATGGGATATTCTGTATAAGTCAGATCTTCAGAAATACAGTGCTGGTATATTTATCATTGATACTTCTTGTTGAGGCACATATTTTATTTCTTGGCATATGGATAAGAGTTTTTATGGTACATGGTTGAGATCTTGTATTTATTGATGTATTGAGAAGTTGAATATCAAAAAGGGGTTGATGACTAAGATCATGTGAGGGATATTATACTTGTTCATGATTACACATACCTATATGGCACATGACTAGAGAGAGACATACTTTCCTTGAGTAGAGTTTATGTATGAGGATGCATGCACAGGGTACAGTTACAGTCTGGATATAGTGATAGGTTACAGATCTATGTGAAAGAAGTTACAGAGGGTTATAAGTTTTCATGTGAAAGGAAACCCTAGTTATGGAAGGCATACATAGGCTACATAACATATAGGGTGCATACATACGTGGGCGACAACACTACAGGTCGCGTATCGTTGTATTTTTGTAGATACATGTTCAGTTCAGGTATGATTTAATTACAGGGCAGTTGTACAGATTGGATACATGGTAGTGGTATAGGTTGATACAGTTGTACAACAATATATCTCATAGTGACAGGTTGAAAGTGGTTCCATCATTCTACTTATATTTCAGGGTGGTTGTACGGGGCAAGGACAGGTGGTTGTAGTCGAAGAACATAGGGGGTTGTAGCCTCCTTCTGGTTGTAGCTAGAGAATTGGGGAGTTGGAGCTTCCCTCAGGTTGTAGCCTGGGAAACCATGGGGTTGGAGCCTCCTTCTAGTTACAGCTGGAAACAAAGGAACTTGGTGCTTCCAGTGAATGTAATTCTTCAAGACATATAAGAAAAATCATTCTGTGGTTTTCTCCCGATTTGGGTTTCCACGTAAAACAATGGTGTATTGTGTATGTGTGTGATTGTTTATTTCTTATTGCTCATTATTGGATAAAAATTATACATTGATTTAACATTTGAAGAAAAAGGATTATAATTATGCTATTACTGATTCAGCCCCCTTCTTAGTAATCCAACAATTGGTATCAGAGCAGGTTCCTTCAGAAATCAGTTTAACCACTGAAAGGTAGATCATGGAAAGTACCAACTTGTATAAAAATGGAATACCACAGTTTGATGGACATAAGTATGATTTTTGGAGCATAAGGATGAAGACATATATACAGGCATAGGGATTTCAAGTTTGGCAATCAATTGTAGATGGATACACAGCACCAACAGTTCCACCAACAAATGACAAAGCAATGAAAATCGGTGAGAATAATTCCAAAGCTACAAATGCACTTTTGAATGGTCTTAGTGATACGATATTCACCAAAGTTGCACATTGTAAATCCGCTAAAGATATTTGGGACAAGCTTCAAAATATTTATGAAGGAGATACAAAAGTTAAAGAAACAAAGCTTCAAACTTACAGAGGTCAGTTCAAACAACTAAAAATAAAGGAATATGAGAATATTGCAACCCACTTCTTACAAGTCGATGAAAAAGTGAATGCAATCATAGGATTGGGAGAAGAAATTGAAGAATATGTAATTGTTCAAAAAGTACTAAGATCTCTTCCTATGAGATTCAACCCTAACATATCAGCACTAGAAGAAAGATCAGATCTAAAATCAATAAGCATGGAAAAAATGCATGGAATATTCACAACATATGAAATGAGAACTGAACAGGAAAATCTAGATGTAAAAGAAGCATCCTTCAAAGCATCCAAAAGATCAAATTAGAAGAAAAAGGAACAAGAAGAATATAGCAGCAACAACGACGTCTCAGAAGATGATGAATAAGTGGCCAACTTCGTCAAAATACTGAACAAGGGAACCAATGGTAGGTATAGAGGTAAGCTTCCTTTAATTTGTTTTAATTGTGATGGTATTGTTCATTTTGATAAAAAATTCCATAAGAAAAAGAGAAATGATGAAGGTTACTCAAAAGGAAAACACACATATTAAGGTAAAAGAACTACAAAGAAAGTTTTCAAGCAAAGATTTTGCACCAAAGAAGACATCTCATCATCAAATGAAGATGAAGTCAGTGATAGTGAAACAAGAAGATTTTTATTCATGGCAGTAGAAGACTTTGATAAAGAAGACTCCGAAGAAGAATATGAAGAATCATATGAAGAAGAAATTGAAGAGGCAGAAGTTGACTATCGAGAAGAATTAATATGTGCCATAGAATTTATCAGAAGAGAAAAGAAGAAAAACAAGAAACTACAAGCAGAACTAGACAAGAAAAAGGACACTCGAGAACTAGAACAAATGATCACAAAATTGAATGTTCAAATAGAATAAGATAAAATAATTGAAGAAGCACTCAAAGAAAAACTAGAATAAAAGGACAAGATCATTGGAAACTTGGAAGTAGAGATTGTCACACTAAGAAAGGATATTGAAAAGAAAAATATGCAGAATAGCTCAAAATTTCTGGATGACATTATCAACAGTCAAAAATATCATCTTGACAAATCTGGACTTGGATACAATCAAATAGAAAAGGGACCAAGATCCAAAACAAAAGAGAAAGAAACAAATCCAAAAGGCTATGTAGAAACAATCAAAGGGGATATGAAGATATACAAGGAAGATTACAGGGACACTACTCCACCAAGAAGATTCAGATTTCATAATCAACAATAGGCAGACAGGCCTCAAGAATAAGAAGGATTCATAAGAGAACCTCCTTTCAGAATATCTTCAACTGCTAGGTATCAAACTATATTTTTTGGTTTATGTTATGCATGTAATAATTTTGGACATAAAGGTGTAAATTGCAGAGCTAACAACAAGAACAATAACAACTTTGAGAGTCATACACAAAGGGTTTATTCAAGAAGACCTAGTGAAACACAAAGAATAATTTACAACAGGTTTGAATCCTTGAGAATTGAAGTGGAATGTTACAAATGTAACAATTTTGGACACATGGCCAAAGATTGTAGAATGCACAGTCGCTTTACAAGATAAGCATAAGAAACACGGTTTGTATGTTGACAATGGGTGTTCAAAACACATGACAGGTGATAGAGACAAATTTATTACATTTCAAAAGGAAAGAAATGGATCAGTCTCCTTCGGAAATGATAATTCAGCCAAAATCATTGGATAAGGCACAGTCCAAATTGGGAACAAGAATGAAAAGGCACAAAATGTTCTACTGGTAGAAGATATGAAACACAATCTTCTAAGTGTGAGTCAAATGTGTGACCAAGGTCATTAAGTTACTTTCGATTCACAAAAGTTTGAGATAATAAGAGAAGGTTCAGGGAAATTGGTTGGTACAGCTGCAAGAACTTCAAACAACATATATGTGTTAAGTGAAATTGGAAATGAGAAGTGTTTTCTAGGAAAGGAAGATGAAATTTGGCTATGGCACAGAAGAATGGGTCACATGCACTTTGATAACCTTGTCAAGGTCAACAAAAGAAAAGCAGTAAGAGAAATGCTCCAGATCACAAAACCAACCAACAATTTATGAAAGCATTTTCAACAAGGAAATCAAACAAAGACCAGGTTCAAATCAAAGAAATTTTCAACAACAAGACGACTGGAAATTGTGCATACTGATCTAGTTGGAACAACTACAACAAAGGGCTTAAAAGGTGAGAGATAATTTATGTTATTAGTTGATGACTATACAAGAATGATTGCAATTTGCTTTCCCAAGAACAAGTCAGAAGCTTTTGAAAACTTCAAGATCTACAATGAAATGGTTGAAAATGAGATGGATTCAAGAATCAAATGATTGAGATCTGATAATGGAGGAGAGTTCACTTCAAAGGAATTTATGGACTACTGAGTCATGGAATAAAAGGCAATTCTCCATTGCTAGGACACCTTAACATAATGGAGTTGTTGAAAGAAAGAACATGACAGTACAAGAAATGGCTTGAACAATGATAATGGATTCCAAATTGACAGATATATTTTGGACACAGGAAGTGCATACAACAGTTCACATTCAAAACAGAGTAATGATCAGAAACAACACTGATAAAACTCCCTAAGAGATATGGAAAGGAAGACCAACAAATGTGAAGCACTTCAAAGTTTTTGGAAGCAAATGCTACATCAAAAGAGAATATGGAAGAATGGGAAATTTTGACTCTCGTGTGGACAAAGGAATACTTGTTGGTTACTCAAGTACAAGGAAAGCATACAAGTGTTACAATCTATGATTTGTTCGACAACACAGGTATTCCAACAGAGGATGAACACCTTCAGTAACCACTCACATAACCAGATCAAAGATCAACACACCGATGTTTTCACGTGGTAAAACCCCTACAGGGAAACATCCACGGCCCCAGCCAATGCGGCCACTTGGAGC
>CBVK0100437384.1:0-11747 GCA_900067695.1 Picea abies | reverse complement strand
GTCCAAAACCCTAATTCCTTTAACCGAAAATAGAAAACCATTGGCAAAAAACCATGTGCCGAAAAACCACCTAATATCATGTGGTCCCGGAAATA
Source organism: Picea abies (assembly GCA_900067695.1). NCBI lineage: Eukaryota > Viridiplantae > Streptophyta > Pinopsida > Pinales > Pinaceae > Picea > Picea abies. The sequence continues at coordinate 11,652 of CBVK0100437384.1, read as the reverse complement.
TGTCGGCCCGAAAAAAAAAAAATCGGGAGTGCTGCCCCCGAACCCCTGCACCCCCCTCTAATTCCCCTGCGCGCCCGGCGCAGGCTTTCAAACACTACTACTTGTGCAAAGAATATAACACATAGCCAACACCTTGCTGCAACTGTGCTTTTTCTTCATCCCACTTTGCTTGGAGAGCAAGTTTTTCTCGTTCTGTAGCACAACGTTGTTCGACAAGTAATCCTTGTACTTGTGTCAAAGCCTGGGTGGCTTGCATTGTTTCCTCTTGTGCTCGTCGAAGGCGAGCTTCAACTGTGTCAGTTATTCGATGGAGTGGAGATGGCTCATCTCCCAGTTCTGGTGTTCCTAATGGCAGAGGTGCAGTGGAGACTACGCGGCTAGACTGTAGTGCCTGCTGGACCCCTTGGAGCTCAACCTCAATTCGATTGTACATCGCTTCCTGCTTAGCCTCTTGTTTCTCTTCTATCTCCAGCAAAGCATCAGTCATGGCCGCTATAATGAAATCGAAGTCATCTGAGGTGAGGATAGTCTACATTTTGGTCATATAAGCTTTCGATTTCTTTTGGGAAGAAGGCTTCAGAGGTGAAACCTTCCTTTTCTTTGAGGGGTCCTCCTCGTCTCTAGGCGGTGTAACCTCGCCTTTCTTCTGTTCAAATTCTGTGCCATCTATCTCTTCGCCATCACCTCCTTGCTCTGGTGAGATGGAAGCAGTCTTCACGGATGCACTGTCTAAATCCTGAACCTCTTCAGTTTTTTTTATCTTTCTAGGTCCGGGTGTATCCGGCATAGTTTCCGAACTGTCTATATCGGATATCTCCACAGGGTCTGCTAGAATAAGGAGGTTTGCTGACCATTCCTTGGTGATCTCCTCCAAGTCCTCCTCTTTCAGCTTATAGTAGGACTGAATTTTTTTCTTATGTTCGTCAATGCGCGTTGTAATATAAATGAAATGACAGTCCGCGCTGAATTTCTTCAAAGGCCGAAACCTGTGTAAAGTATTCGAAGTTAGGCGAGGTGCAGACTGTATGGATACCTTCAACTGGTTGTAGTATGTATGGAACATGAAATTTGATTGTCATTGCTTATTCATATCACTGGAGTACCACAATGTACTGAACTTCGTGGCCAAAGGTTCAAAGGGCTCGATGTCCGGGAAGGCCGCAGCTTCCGGCATCTCCCAGGCAATGAAAGCGATCAGGATCAATAGCCAACTGAAATGAAATTTGTACCCTTGATCCTGGGCTTCTCTGCAGTCAAGTTCTAATTGGTTCACCAGGTATTGTGCCCAATTCATTTGTAGGCCCTCCGCGCACTTCCCTGCGAGGTCAACTACAAAACCAGTCACTTGGGTGGGTCGGTTCTTTCGTACTAACTTTCCTGCAATCAATTGACAGGCGAGGCACACTGCGCCGCTCTGGATAGAGGCTACCTAGTAACATCACATGCCCTTCTCGACATTGTCGTAGGTGTCTTTGATCCTTTGAGCTAGAGCACGATCCATGGTTTTCCCAGGGTAGAAATCCTGTGGGTCAAGGCCTTGCATACTAAGCCTGGTGATCCAATTTATCAACGTTGGATCCACTGTTATGTGATAGTTTAACCATAGATAACCTCCATGGTAACAAGACAACAACAATTTGACACACACATTCACCTCTTGGTGTCGTCCGAAGTGTGGAATCTTCATAACATTCAGCAGGGTGGACTGCGCGAGGTTATGGGTCCATGACTGAGGGACGATCTTCGAATTCTTTCCCTTTTTTCTAGCCAGGTACTTATGTGCGACGATCATGTTGTAAACTTTCTTGTCTCCAAGGTTGAAGTCCGTAAACTTCATTGCTGCAATCTTTTCTTAGTCTACACGAATTGCGTGTATCCCCTTCGGGAGGTACGTAGTGACCAAGGCGTACTCAAAATATCTAGGTACGTTGTCGCGGTTTACAACACTTCTCAAAGGTAGTATATAGGTAGGTAAGATACTTGAGATCAATTTAACATTCGCTAAGTCATCCCTTTTCTATCTCGCTTATCATCATATGGTCGGGATGGCCCTTCTCCACAAGCAGTGGACGGAGATGCTTGCACTGTTCTCGTGGATGAAGCCTGGATACCTGCAGACATCGAGATGATTCTCTCAGTCATCAAGTTGATCAAAACTTCTTCAAAAGATTTCTCTACGGTGTTCAATTCGTCCGACATACACACTCGAGGTTAACAATCACGGGTTCGGAGAATAACTTAGACACAGTAGTGAAATAGAGAGTAAAAGTGCGATGATCACTATATAAACTCGGCTTAGTTTGCGGGGTCAAATTCTCAATTAGAAAAAATTTTCTCGATGCATGGCGCGATGGGATAAATAGGTGACTTAACAACGGTTCTCTTGCAACGGGTATGAAGCCTCCATTAACTTTGTTCTGTCTATTATGGCATGGTCCAACGGCCTAATGACGAACCATAATTTCTTTTCTGCCCATTCAGAGCATCGATCAAACGGTTATAATGTCCCCAATGACTATATTGCTTCGCCATGGCGAAGTGCCAAGTGTCGTTGTTCTGATATCCCGATGAAGCTCCAATTGTGCAATTTTTTCATTTGTGAAGTTCCCTCTGGAACCTTCTATAACTTTTCAATCTTAGCCCTCTTCTTACTTAGCTTTCTATCCTTCTTTCCAATGAGCTTCGTCTCGGTATGTTGTTTTTCATTCTGATTCTTATCTTCGTTTGACATAGTCATTGCGCGTTGTTGAGATTCTTTCCTAGGACTTAGGGGTAATAGTTGTTCTTTATCTCAGATAGGTACTTCAGTCTTCTGTGGGTCTTCTAATGTTCTTGCAGCTTCGACATCTGGGTCTCTAGTGTGAAATAGCTTCGATATGTTCTCATGTTCTTCAACCAAGTGTGCGATTATTCTGGTCATGAAATCTTTTAACTCTTGTTTCTTATGCTCCAAAACTTCTTCTTCCTTTCATCTAGCTTGATCTCTATCAATCCAAGGTTTTCCTAGTAACATGGTAAATGGGGTGTTGTCTTCAATATATTTAATGATCTCAAAATCTTCTTCTGTCGAAGTTCCATTTGCACTCATAGGTATCTGAGCGAGCCTTCCACATAGGTTTATCAACTTTCCTCTGAATAACCCTATTCCACCTAATGAAGGAATCATAACAGACCTCCCTATAGCTTTCCAAGTTCTCTCTGTCACGATATTCACCTGTGTCTCTTCATCTAGAACACAGTCAATGTCGAAGTCCCCTATTTTTTCTTCGATGCATTCTTTTTCTTTGAAGATCTCCGATAAGCAGATATTTTGGTGGTCATCCAGGGTTTTTTTCATCTGTAACAATACTTTCTCTGATTCTTTCTGGGATTCTGCTATGTCTGGATCTGCCTTAGGTTTTTCTTGGTTCAGATTCATTCTTTCAAGATTAGCAATCATTCTAGGGAAATCCAACACTTCATGGTCCATAGCCTTGTAACAAAGACAACTAGGTCCTCTTCCAGGGCATTCCTTAGCAATATGTTCTCGTCTTCTGCAGCTATAATAGAGGGTTAATCCTCTCTTTCTTTTAAATGATCCCCAGCTTCTCCTGTATTGCGCACTAGGATCATAGGAGCTAACCTGCAACAAATTCTTTCTAGGATCCTGCATCCATTTGTTAGTCCAAACATTCCTTCTATGCATAGGTATAACATATCTTTCACTTTTCTTATCAGATCTACTCATATCAAGCCTTCTTTCATCTATCAATACCCTAGTTTTCAAACTAGGACAGACTCTTTTAAACATACCTATATCAATACTCTAGAAATAAAAATTTCCACTTATCTTACTTCTACAGAGCACGGAGATTTTAGATCTAAAACTTTTCAATATTATTACCTTTATCAGAGCATAGAGATTTCATATCTTACCTCTTTTAATAAAAAATTCTCACTTTTACCTTTCTTGGAGCATAAAGCTTTCAGATCTTGCTTCTTTCCTTCAGATCCGACTTCTTTTCTTCAGATCAGGCCTCTTTATTTTAGCACAAAGTTTTATAAATCAAGTAGAATATTGCGCACTAGGGCAACAGATCTATGCACAGAGATTTCACAACTTCAAGACGAATCTTTGCACAAAGCTTCTTCTTTCTCAGTTCCTAGTAATCACAGTTTCAGGTCCCGAGAACGGAACCATTTGTTGGCATAGGGGCAGACCCAGGGTTAAACGCTACAACAACGCACCAATAAAACCCTAACTACCAGCCCTTTTGGCAACACCTGCGAAGTAGATGAAGTCTCACCCAAGGTAGAGGCAGGGGCAGTTGCAAGACTCAGGTGTCTGCAACCTTAGCTGGGACACAGTTATCTGATTATGATACTTAATAGAGCACTTAGTACCGTTAGTTCCTCAATATGCAATCAATATCTACTTCACTAATAAAACAAAGCTTCGCAGCATTCACACCGATCTAATGTATTTAATCACTTAGCAAAGGTAAATAGATTGGATCTAGCAGATCAAGCACTAAGCATATTCATACAGATCAGATCTAACATTCTCACATCTCATTAGCACTAAGCATAAGCAGATCTACCTAATCATCTCAAAGCACTTAGCAAATAACATATAAATGCATCAAAACATCACACAGAGCAAAATAACACAGTATTTGCGTGGTTCACCCCCACCCTAGGGCTACGTCCACCAACTCTTCTTCTTTATTGTCTTCAGTCAATTGGTTACAAGCACAGAGCTTCAAAACCCTACTTCGTCTAGGACAACAGATCTGAGCACCTCGCTAGATTCTCCTTCCTTGCATTACAGCACAAATCACTTCATATCCTGTTACAATACTTTGCACCTAGCTCTGCAAGTCTCTCACAGTATGCATAGAGCATCTATAAACCATACTTGCACGTAGCACTTAGCTATATTGCATAAACCACATAGATTCACCACTACCTCTATCTTGCCTAAGCATCTATTTATATATTACAAAATAGGCCTAAACATGGGTAAACCCATGGGCCGACATCCCATTCTCGTTACATATTCCCAAAAACCCAAAAAGGGGCCGAGATCCCATGATCTCCGCTTCGTCTTGCACTCCTCCTTCGACAGGCTGTCAAACTCCCAAAATAGGTCAACCTGACCAAGAATATCCCAAAACTTGGTCAAGGGTCAAAACTAATTTATTCCAAAACCCTAGATACCCAAAAACCTAATCGTAGGAGTTCAAACACCAAAATTCATGTGGGCCCCTATGGGTAAGTTGGTACCTCAACTTCTCGGGGTTGTAACTTTTGCATACGACCTCGGTTTTAGGCACGTGATAGCTCGTTGGAAAGATATTTCAGAGAATTACACATTACACTGTCAAACTTTGACTCTATCTACAATTTGACTATGGAGAGCCAAAAAAACATTGTTTAGGGATCCAAAACGGCTCTGGAAGTACAACAAGATGTGTTGACATGAAAACATACAAAATAATCCAGTTTGATTAGGTGAGAGGCCACCAGTATCCACCTAGAAGATGTGTAGGGAATCAAACATCCCTAGAAGTGTAGAACCCACAATTACAAAGAAGTATAGAAGAACGTTTTGAACCAAAAATGGACAAGAGGAGCCAGTTGGAATAGGTGGGTGGCCACCAATACCCACCTGGATCAATCCTCCCCCCTTAGGAAGCAATGGTCTCCATTGTGTTGAGTTCCCCCATCAGGTGAGGAAACTTCTGCTAGATTTGGCCCCAGGTGAGCCACTTGCCTTGGTGTAGGAGTTGCCCTACCTTGACAACCCGATAAAGCTGGATCCTTTGCTAGCGAGTGCCCTTGACCTGTGTCTCCACTATCTGATCAATGGATGTTTGTTCCATGCAGTCAAGGTTGAGCTATGTTGGTGTCTGTTGTTCTGCAATCTCGGAGGTGTCCAATAATGGTGGAAAATATGGTCGAAGGAAGTCCACATTTAACATTGGGTGTAGGCCAAGGAAAGGTGGAGTGTTGAGCTCAAAATCATTGCTACCCACAACCTTGGCGATAGTGTAAGGTTCATAGCGAAGTGGATGGAGCTTCCAATGGGGCCTAGTGAGACGCTCCTTTTGAAAATGTAACCAAAATTTGTCTCCAACATGAAACTGGTGCGATACCTTTTGTTGATCATGGCATTTCTTGTACTTAGCATTGGATTTTTGCAAAATCTCCTGGACATGTTGGCAGATGTGTTGAATCCACTCAATGAATCTAGTGTCTTTGTTGGTCTCAAAATGAACATGAGAAGAGTCTATCTATGTGGTGGAAAGAGGTAGTGCAACACAATGGGACCCAAAGGTTGGAATCCCAGCCCCACCTAAAATGGGCTATAGTCAGTGGAGCTATGAAGAGCCTTGTTGTAACTGTGTTTAACATAGGGGAGACTATCATCCCATGTACATGGATGCTTATAGTTGTACATGCACAGGATGTGCACAATCATCTGATTGATGACCTTTGTTTGGTCGTCTATTTGGGGGTGGAAAGCAGTGGATTCAGTGATCTTGGTGTCCAACAGTGACTAGAGACTTGACCAAAATGTGTTGAGGAACCTGCTATCCCGGTCAGAGATGATGTTCTATGGTATCCCAAAATGGACCCACACTTGTTCGAAGAAGATCTTGGAAGTATCTGCAGGATGTGAAGATGGCCATCTTCGAAAACCGATCAATGACCACAAATACGCATTCATTTCCTTGCTTGGTGAAAGGAAGGGCAGACATGTAATCAATTGAGATGGATTCCCAAGGATTCTCAGGAGTAGGAAGAGGGGTGTATAAGCCTTGATTTTTGATGGCTAGCTTGGCAATGGAATAGGCAGTGCAAGATCTGATATACTTTTTGATGTCTTGTCGAAGTTTTGGCCAATAAAAATGTTTATGAAGAATGGCCACATTTTTCTCCACACCAAAAAGTCATGCCATCCGACTATAGTGGGCTTCCCAAATTAGCATTGCATGCTCGCTTGTAGGAACACAGAGATGGCCCAGATGGCATAATAGTTTGTCTTGAATGTGAAAATTAGTGACAGTCGCGCATGTACCCAAGAGTTGATAGGTGGCGGCAAAGTCTGGATCTTGCTAATAAAGTTGGGGCCACTTAGATGCCTCATGTCCACAGGAATGGAGCACAGTGGTGAGTGCAGCCACAGGAAGTCGACTGAGGCAGTCAGTGACACAATTTGAGATCCCTGTCATATACTTGATGTTGAGATGGAATTGTTGCAGGTAGGTGGACCATTTATGATGGCAATCGTTCTGCAATTTCCCTTGTGTATGTATGAACTGCAAAGACTTGTGATCAGTGTGGATGATCGTCTTCTTTCCCATAATGTAATGTTTCCATTGACAACGGACTTGTACACTAGAATACATTTCATTGTCATAGGTGGGGTATTTCCAAATAGTATCTGAGTGTATCACTATGGTATGCCACCAGAGGACCATGTTGAGTGAGAATTGTCCCTATAGCATAGTCAGATGCATCAGTCTCAATATTGAATGATTGTTGCAGATCAAGTAGGGAGAGTATTGGAGCTGAGCGCAAGTGATGCATTAGATCATCGAATGTTTATTGTTGTTCCTTCCCCCACACAAACTTTTCCCTATCACCACCCTTGGTCACCTAGCTGAGGGCCCATGCAATATGGGAGAATCCCAACATGAACCGTCGGTAGAAGTTGGCCAGTCCCAAAAATCTCTGAAACTCGGTTAGTGTGGTCAGGGCTGGAAAGTCACAGATGACTTGGATCTTAGCTGCATCAAAATGTACCCCATGCTCATCAAAAATGTAGCCCAAGTATTGGACCATGTTCATTCCAAAAAACCATTTTTTCAAGTTGGCATATAGCTTGTGTTGTCGCAGAGTGTTCAAAACCTATTGAATATGATGCATGTGCTCCTCCCAAGTTTTGTTGAAGATGCGGATCTCATCCAAATATACCACCATAAAATAGTTGGTGAAGGGTCTCAATACATCATCCATCAACCTCATGAAAGTGGTTGGTGCATTGGTTAAGCCAAAGGGCATGACCAACCATTCAAATAGACCTTATTTAGATTTAAAGGTTGTCTTCCATACATCAGTTGGTTCGATGGGAACCTGGTGGTATCTAGACTTTAAGTCAATCATGTTGAAGAACTTTTCCCCCTTGAGTTGGTCAAGAAGGTCATAAATCCTGGGAATTGGGTATCAGTTCCTGACTTTGATTTTGTTTAAGGCTCTGTAATCAATGCAGAGTGGCCAAGTCCCATCCTTCTTCTGCACCATTACAATCGGGCTTCCGCAAGAGGAGGAGTTGGGTCTGATGTGCCCCTTCTGAAGAATCTCTTGGATCCAATGCCTGATTTCTTCATTTTGCATCAGCGAGCGATGATAGACTGGTCCATTAGGTAGAGGTGCACTAGGGGTCAGATCAATTGGATGTTTGACTTGATAGTGCCTCAATACCCCGGTGGGTGAGGAGAAGATGTCTATGTATTCTTCCATGGTCTCGTCCACTTGCTTCTGTTGCAAAGAGAGGCTCTGTGTAGAGGCCACAGATGTGGTGGTGACCTTATGCTTACTGTGAGAATGGATCACAAAGAAGACGAACTTCTTGGTCTGTGAAATGACCTTACTGCATTGCCTAGCAGAGATTAAATAAATAGCGATAGGTGGCGCTACCTCTGGTATCCTGTACAATTGTCTACCCAAAGTAATAATAACACTGTGAGTTTAGACTCATACACAACATGACACTTTCACAAATATGGTTGTCCTAAAAGAACATCACAAACTTCAAGGGGAGAAATATCACACAATACCTCATATTTGAAAGGCTTGATGTCGTAGGGCAGATGACACTGTTGGCTGACACGAAGATATCTTCCTTGGTGAAGCCAGCCGATGGTGTAGGTCTGCGGGTGCAATGTCGTTGGAAAGTCTAATCTCTTGATGACCTCTTCTGAAATCAGGTTCTTCTTACTGTCGCTATCGATAATGAAATGAAGCGGAGCCCCCTTTACCCACATATGTGAGTGAAAGAGGTGTTCCCCTTCCTCTGATTCTTCTGGTTCGCATGGCTGGACTTTGGTGGTAGTGACAGTGGCACTAGGCTCAGCATTGATAATTCACTTCCCTCCTTCAGGATTTGATTCAGAATCGGAATCAGCCTCTGACTCGAAAGCCTTCAGTTTGGCCACGAGTGATTTCTTGGAGTGACATTCTTCAGTGTTATGCCAAGGGATTTTATGGTACTCATACCATTTTCTCGTGTCCTTCTTCGTCTTCTCATTGCCCTTATTGTGTTGTGGTTTGGACTAGTTTCCTAAGAGTGGCCATCTTTTCTATGTCCCTTGTTGTGTGGGTTGTGGCCACCTTTGCCTGCTTCGACTGTGAGGAGTTTGCAGATCCAAACTCTCACCTCTTCTGCTTAAATATATGCTCGATCTTAACAATGTATCTATAAGTCATACCCAATGAGGTGATGTCTAGAAACTCGATTTCAGTTTGAATGTATCTATGCAAACAATCGTGGTATTTGAGCACCAGATGTCTCTATGCATAGGGTATGGAAAATATTCGTGAAATCTGGTACTGTCTAGTCACCTTCTTAGCGCAGGGTGGCCCATCTGGTGTACTAGTACTCGTAGCTTCCAACAGGGTAGTATTTTTCTTTAATGGCATCCTGGAAGGAATCCCATGTAGGGGAAACCACAAATATTGTAGATTCCTCTATGGACCTTTGCTTAAAGTAAGTGTCCCACCAGTCCTTAACATGGAGGACGGCCTTGAGGAGTGCAAATGTAATCTTTTCCCTATCGGAAAAATTGTGGACCGAAAAATACCCTTCGAGCAGATTCAACCATTTATCTACAACATTTCAAATAATGGAATATCAAAATTTACTTGTACCTTGAAGGGGGTTGCATGGCCACTTGATGAAAATGCTTCTCCTGTGGGCAGTCACCGAAGGATCTACGCAAAGTTTTCCATCATTTCGTTCATTTGTCGTGCAAGGGCTTCCTCAAGCAACATTTTAAAAGGATCTCCTACTCCATCATCTCTCTTTTTGTCTCCTATGGGTTGTTGTCGGGCTCGACGCGACCGATCTTGCAACGTCTCGATTGGTTTGAGTCCCAACTTCTTGTACCCAGATCTTGTTGGGGACATGCACGAAGAAAAATAAATGAAGAGCAGACCGCTCTAATACCACTGATACAGATTTAGGAGTGGAACGAACTGATTAATAGACTGGATACAATAAACACAGAGATATGAAGAACAACATAGATATCCAGTGAAACAATATCTTCTATTGAATAAATGAAATAGGTTGAAACTGTAAAACTGCAGAACTGAAACACTTGCTCAAATGGAGGTAGCTATCTCTGAGAAGAGATGTGGCTTCTACATCATTCATCTAAGAACAATGATTAGAATGAGGTTCCAGAGGCCTTTTTGATATTACTCATGAATTCCAAAACCCTAGACATCCAAAATCATAACCCTATGAGGTGAAACACCAAAAGTCATGTGGGCCCTTATGGGTAAGTTGATACCTCAACTTTCTGGGGTCGTAACTTTTGCATATGACTATGTTTTAGGCGCGTGATAGCTCGTTGGAAAGGTCTTTCAGATAATTACACATTACACTGTCAAACTCTAACTCCGTCTACAGTTTGACTGTGACAAGCCAACAAAACATTGTTTAGGGCTCCAAAACAACCCTAGAACTAGTACAACAAGATGTGCTCACATGAAAACATACAAAATAATCCAGTTGGATTAGGTGAGAGGCCACCAGTATCCACTTGGAATATGTGTAGGGACTCAGATAGCCACATAAGTGTAGAACCCACAATTACAAAGAAGTACAGAAGAACATGTTGAACCAAAAACAGACAAGAGGAGCCAGTTGGAATAGGTGGGTAGCCACAAATATCCACCTGGATCACACCTTACCAAATGACAATCCATAGCTAGGCCTAAGGATGGGGTAGGTTGGGGGCTAAAGAACATATATACTTTGGCATTTCTTTGGTAGCAAAAACTATTTGGAACATAATTTCTAAGAGAGGCTCTAGAAGAATATTATAATTCAAAAATGTATTGCCCTATGGACACTTCTAGATTGGATCAGAAGGGATACAAGGAGCATTCACAATGTTTCAAATCATTGGAAGGCCTTGATGTTGTCTTTTCATGTTATAGGTTCTTACATGGCTTGGAAGGTTGTGATCCGGATTATTTTCGGCACAAAATGAGAGCGGAGATATAATAAAGAAATGCACAGAGATATCGCGGATATCCAATAATATAACATAAATGTATCAGAGATGCAACCATAAACACAGAGATATAGTAATACACGATTTCTATTAATGAAATAAATGTACAGATACTGTAAAAATAGAGTGAAAGACTCGCTAGAATGGTGGCAGCTTATCTCTGAGAAGAGANNNNGAGTGAAAGACTCGCTAGAATGGTGGCAGCTTATCTCTGAGAAGAGATGTGACGGCTACTCGCATTTGCAAGATGATGATTACAATGAGACTCTGAAGGCATTTTTACAATAAATAGGAATGTCAAAAACACTAGACATCCAAAAACCTAACCCTAAGAGATGAAGCGCCAAAATTCATGTGGGCC